>CATIWO010069546.1:0-14409 GCA_949673435.1 Macaranga tanarius | reverse complement strand
TGACAAACTTGACACCATACGGGCGTGTATACATCCACACGGGCGTGTCTCTTTGTTGCAGCCATGTATGACTTTCGGATCAATGTTCACATTGCTGAACACGGGCTGACACACGGCCGTGTCCCGTGCCCGTGTTCCTTCTCTTCTGAGACACGGCCTTGAGACATGGCCGTGTATATGGGTGTGTATTTGTACACGCCCGTGTAGATGCTATACATGGGCGTGTCTCGCTTTTGGGCTGCCAAATTCACTTTAAGTCCTTGCCATTTTTCACTTTTAGGCCCTTATTCTCTTGATTTATGTCTTTAATACCCTGAAATGCTACAAATGCATAAATTAAACTGATATACACACAAAAATAACATAATTAAACATAAATTAAATATAAAATCATACTTAAAATATATATTAAATCTACATAATCAGTGTTTTTGTACTAAGTGATTTTTCATCTCAAAATTAAATAAATTAAATTTGATTATAGGCAAAATAAAAAAAAAATAATAATAAACAATTCATAAAAAGGTTTTTCTTTTCCTAATATCCCATCAGGTAAATAGGACTAAGGACTTCATGTATAGTTACTGTGTGCATATGAATGTAATTATATATATATATACATACAATTTTTTATTTTTTTGAAAAAAAATGATAAGTACAAAAAAGTACAATGTGGTTAGGCGCATTTTCACTTAAGGGCTTGTAATTTTTTTCGTGACATTTAGAGGTATTTGGTTTCATTTTCTAACACTTTAGTACCCTCTCAACTAATATCATCATTATTTTATAATAAATTATTAATAGAACACTAACTTTCACCGATAAAAATATTTTACATGTAATTTACCATCAATATGAGCATTTAGATATTTTTAGAAATATAATAAATTTATTTTAAAAATTATTTTTTATTCCTAATAAAATATAAAAATACATCTTATTTTTATTTTTTGTAAATTTATTTTAGTTAGTTGAATAATATACTACTTAGTAAATCATTTTACCATTAAATATTCATATTATTTTTAACATTATATGATATATTTTTTATTAATATTACTGAGTAATATACTAAAATGCAAGTGAAATCAAATCACAAATCTTTAAATGTTATGAAAAATAACATGGCCTTTTAAGTGAAAAAACTTCAAAACAAATTACATTCCAACGTACAAAGGCTTAACGTAAGTAAAGTATATATATACACTAAAATTTAGACCATATATAATGAATATATACTACATTTGAAGGTTACAAAATTGTATAATCGATCCTAACTTCAGAAGAAAAAAGTCGTATTTTTTCTCCATTTTCTCTTAATTTTTGGTTTTCTCTCAAAATTTTCATTTTAATTACCGTCGATCATCTTTTCGATCAGCTTATTTGCTTTATATTGTTTTTATATTAAATAAATATGGATTTCTATTCTATTTGATTTTTTATTAAAAATTTTGAATTTTTTTTCATGAAATTTTTATCTTTAAGGAATTTTTGTGGTTTTTCTTAACGGAGTTTGCATATTTTTTTATTATAAAATTTCTATTAGTATTTTTACAATTGGACCCATTTAAAAACTAAAGAGTTAATTTATGACTAAATAAAGTCACTGATTGGATACAGATTACCAAATTGTAAATCAAAAGAGCTCTATCAACGCGATTGAAAAATAATAATAAGAAATTTTATAATTTGAGTGAAGTTTTATTTTGATATATCTTGATTGTATTATTTTTATTATTTTTTATTAAAATATACTTTTACTTTTCAACGAATAAAACGTTATTTTCTTAAAAAATAAAACCTTCAGATGGTACATATTAGCACACTTAGGGGTGCTTGGTTTAGCTGATGTAGGTAACTGATAGATGTTTTAATTCAATCAGCTACATTTTAGGTATTTAGTGAGATTTTCACATTAGTAGCTAATAGTTGTTGTTATCCAAAATAGTTACGGATTTGATCAGTTCCATTTTGAATGTTTTTTCCAATAGCTAATAGTTAATTTAAATTTATTTTATATTTAGACTAAATTACCCTTATTAAAATAATTAATAACAATCAACTTTTTTAGATTAAATGCATATAATTATTTTTTATAATTATAATTTATAATAAAATAAATAGCATTTTAAATTATAATTAGCAAATAAATAATTATAATATTTATATCTATAATATTCTTTAAAATTTATATTAATAAGATTTATATTTTAAAGTTAATTTTCAAATATTTTCTATTAAAACTTTTAATAATAAATAAATTAAAGATGGTAAATTATTATTTATTATTATGTATTTTTTAAAGAATTTACATAATTAAAAAATATTATAAGAAATGTATCAAGTTATATTTAAAAATAATTTGTATCATTAACAGTCATTTGACATATTATCAGATATAAACAACCAAACCAAATAGACCCTTAATTATGGGTAAATTTTACTCACAATATCCTACTTTTGGTTAAGATATCACTAAATTACCCAACTTTCAAATTCTTTCACAAAACTAACCAACCTTCTATTAGGGTTGCACTAAAGTGCCCAGGACCATTTTCCGGTCGACGATGATGACCTGGAGCTAACGTACGTGTTGATGTGGACCCAAGAGCGCCAGGCTATTCAATAAATGATTGCCATGTCATTAAGTGATCCTATGTGGCGCCATGTGGGACCACATCAATTGCCACATCAGCAACCCTTACCCCCCCTTTCTCTTTTTCTCCTGGTCACTTGACTGTTTTGCTTTCAATTAATTATGTAACTAAAATTAATTTGAAACTAAATTTTACTTTCACCTTTCTCTTTTGCAACAGACAACTTCATAAATCTACTATCTGCGATCGATTTTCCTACTGCATTGCCTCTTCTTTCATCTATCATCTATAAATTGCTAGGCATCTAATATTCATCTCCCCTTTATGTTTCTCGACAGGGTACAAGGATTTAAATTTTTTGGTAAGACATCGACATTTTCATGTCAAAAGAAAAAGTGTTTTGCTTTGATGCATGTTGGATTTTTTGGTAGATCTATGACTGACAAAAGGTTTTTAAAATATTACAGAAAAGGTTGTGAAGTTGTGTTGGTGGTGGGTCAGTGACAGTGATAAAATGAAGCCGCTGGTGGGGTCCACATTCAAAAATGTTACCTTTGAATCGAGGTAAAGTGCTTCACTTTAATTAGAATAATGTAATAGGTAAAAAATTCTATTGGTAAAGTTGAGTACTTTAAGGGGAAACCCTAATTTTTTAGAGAAGAAAATTGCATGTGGGGACTGTAAAATGTGGGTGAGATTAAATTAGTAGTAAATAGGTATGAAAATGACATTTTTGTATTAATAATTTTTAATTTCTTGCTATACAGATAACACCTCAAGAGAAGTCTTTGTAGTGCATTTACACTATGGGGGTGAATATGGTGAATGGGCTTACTTTAATGGTGAAATAGACCATAGGTTATTTGATGTAGATAAAATCTCCTTACTTAAAATAGATGTTTGGGCCACAGAGTTAGGAGTGGAAGGGCATTTCTGATACTATTGGAGAGAACATGAGAAGGATTATAACTCAGGTAGGAAATTGTTAGAAAATGATGCATGTGTCTTTCAAATGGCATTAAGTGCTGCTGATGTTGGAGAAATAGATGTGTATATCAGACATTTAAGTCATGGAGAGGTTGAAGAAGCATGCTATCCTATGGCTAAAAATGGTGTTATTATTGAAGAGATAATAAATGATAATGAAGTTCAACCTATTGTTAAGAAGAGTGTAGTTAATACTGGTAGGTTAGATAGTGTGAGTGTGACAAGGGTTGGTGCAAATGACATGAACCGTAATGTAACTAGATACTTAGACTATAATGTAGATAAATATGCTTCAAATGACAATGCAAATTTTATGTACTTTGGTGATGATGATGAAGAAAATGAAGTACAAGATGAAGGGAATGAGGATGATGCACCAGTAGAAGGGAGTGAAAGGACTAATAATGAAGGAAGGGTGGCAGTAAGTGAAGATGACACTGGTGAAGTAGACCTACAACAACCTCAGCAAGAAATTCATGAAGAATTTTTTGACCTTGAGTATGATTTAGTTAATAAGGATGAGGACCTAATTTCAGTGCTAAGAGAGACAGGGCAACTTAGGCCTAGAAGTAATGTAGCTGATTGTGAGAATGAGGAGTAAGCACAGCCTTAGGGATAGGCATAGGCTCAGGGTCAAGAAGAGGGTAAAGGGCAGGAAAAGGCTCAAATGCAGGGAGAGGGGTAGCCAGTTGAAGATGAAGTTTAGGAGGATATTGCTTCAACAAGAAAGAAAGGTGGGAGACATAGGAAAGGGAAGAGCAGAATTAAATCTGGTGGAGTAGAAGCAACTGTCAAGTATTAGGATAATGAAGTTGATTCAGATTATGGGCCTTCTGATGAGCTCAATACTATATTATAGTCTGAAGGTGAAAACTAGGGCCAAGATAAAAAGAAACTGAAGTTTCCTAACTTTAATACAGATAGAGAAATAAATGACCCCCACTTTATAGTTGGAATGATGTTTAAAGACAGATGAGTTCAAAGAAGCATGCAAACATTAGGGCATTAAACATAGGTACAAGGTGCACTTTCCCATAAATAATTTGCATAAAGTGAGATGTGAATGTTACGATAGTTATAGATTTTGGATATATGCATAGAAGTTCAACAAGCATGATCCTCAAGATAAGACATTTCAGCTAAGGACTTTCAATTTGAAGCACAAGTGTGCAAAGGAGCATGAAAATTTTCATGTATCATCGAAAATGCTAGCTTAAAAGTATATTGAAGAATTTAGAGTTAATCTCACTTAGAAGCTGGACAGCTTTATAAAAAGAATAAAGAAGGACATGAAATGCAGAATTTTAAAAATGAAGGCATGGAGAGCAAGGGATTATGCCTTGAAGGCAATCACAGGTGATGAGCAGGAATAATATAGGATGTTGTATGAATACAAAAATGAGCTCTTAAGGACAAATCTTGGCAGCAATGTGGTTTTCAAAGAGCCTAAGGGTCCTTTTGAAGGCATTTGTATTTGTTTAAAAGGATTGAAGAAAGCATTCACAGCTGGTTACAAGCCCTTGATTTTCCTAGATGGTTGTTGGTTAAAAGGAATCTATGGGGGGCAGTTGCTTACTGTAACAGCAATAGACCCCAATGACTGCATCCTACCAATTGCTGGGGCAGTTGTTACAGTAGAAAACACTTAAACATGGACCTGGTTTCTTGAGCTCCTGAAAGATGACTTAGAAATGTACAACTCTTTTCACTGGGTATTCATGTCTGATAGACAAAAGGTAATTGTCAATAAATTCTCTATCTTTTTTGGTTCAAGTTATTTATTGGTATTTCTAATTTTTTGCTTTATTTTCACTATTTTACAGGGACTTATTCAAGCAGTAATAGACCTGTTTCCATACTCTGAGCATAGGTTCTGTGTAAGACACATGTGGACAAATATGAGTGGGAAATTCAGGACATTTGGTACCAGTCAGATGAAAGAATTAAAAGACTTTATTTGGAATATAGCAAGATCAACTTATTATGCTAAGTTGCAACATTGGTTAGATGAGATTGAGAAGAGTTATCCATCTACTCAGGAGTGGTTAAATGACAGGCCTTGTGATCAATGGAGCAAAGCCTGTTTTAAAACAACTACCAAGTGTGATATTTTACTCAACAACCTTTATGAGCGCTTCAACAAGTATATTTTATCTGCTCGAGAGAAGCTAATCATTATAATATTGGAGATGATTAGGTCTCAGCTGATGAAGAGAATGCATACCAAACTAACTTTGGGGAAAAAATTCAAATGAGATATTTGTCCAAAAGTGAAGAAGAAGGTAGTTGTTAATAAGGAGTTATATTACAACTATTAAGAGAATTTATTGGGTCTCCAAGAGTGCAAGTTATTGGACCTGATGGCCAATTTGTGGTTGATATGGAGAAAAGGACTTGTGCTTGTAGGAAATGGGACTTGACAGGCATCCCATGTCCACATGCATGTGTATGCATTACAGAAAATAATGAAAAGCCTAAAAAATATATTGATGTGTGCTATGCAGTTGAGACATACAACATGGTTTACAGTCATGTGATTAACCCCACTAATAGGCTAAGCTTATGGGAAAAAGTTCTAAATGCACCAGGAATTATAATTGCTCCCTGTCATATAACCATAAAAAGAGAAAGATACACTAGAGTAAGAAGAAAGGAAGTAGACGAATAAATGAAAATAAAAGAATTAAAAAAGAAGTCAAAGCAAAGAATGAATTTGACAAGAGTAGTTACAATTAAGTGTAGTGTGTGTGGGCAGCTAGGTCACAACAAAAGACACCATAATGTAAGCATCTCATAACTTTTAAGTAAATTTTAAATTTTTTAACTTATTATTATAATCTGCTACCATTTGTCTGCTATTCAAAAAAGAAACAAGCTGAAGGGTCAACTAGTGGGGTTGGATATGACACAACACCTTCCTCCCCAATTACTGTGCAGTGGATGATGGATGTAAGTTGAGCATGTGTTCATGAAGTCATATGAATGGCCAACATTTTGGTTGAGCTAATATTGTGTGTTCTTGTAGGGAACAAGTCAGCTGCAGTCTACACTAAATGCCTCTGCTCCCTTTCCATTTCAAACAAACATCATTGAGGTATTTTTCAGTGTTATTATGATTTGTGTGTTTTTGGCAGTAAGTGCTTACTTTTGTTATAAGAGTGATGCACCAGTAGAGGATGTTGGTCGTGGCAAATTTGCTGTTGGTTAAACTGTTATGATTTGGGGCTTAATTGTTTGCTTGCAATGCTATGGTCATTTGTAGAGCTCTTAGAGGTCCACAACTGAGGGTGCATCTTAACAAAGCACAGCTGGTGCAATGAAAAATAATCCAACACAAACAAACACAATAACAGAAAATGCTGGATTGCATAATACAGTAGGCAACACCTCTAACCAACTAGTTAAGCAAAGTAAAAGGGGCAGGCCAGCAGGAAGAACTGTGCAATCAAGATACATGCAGCCTGTGAAGAAGTCAAAGAAGTAGAATTGTTAGGGTTGATAGCTTTTTGTTTTTGTTTTGTTAATGATGTAAATGGCATGGCAAAATTTTTTGGTCACTTTGTGGTTAATTTTTTGGTTTAGGGTGAATTAATGTATGGTAGGTTATTTTGTGTTTTAATGTTGAAACTAGTATAAATATTCTAGTTTCTTCATTGAAATAATAGTAGTACAAATTAAACTTTGATGATGTAAATTGTTATTACTAATATATTTTAGCTTCACATTATTTAGCTAATTTTTTGTGTCCTTTTCAGGTCTTTAATTCTTCATTTATGTAAGCTTCCTTTAGCAAAGATTAACCACAAATTATTTTTGTACAAAATTGTGTTGCAAAATTTTAATACAATTGCACATGCAATTTTTAAGCATAATCAATACAATATTTAGCCATAATTAGTACAATATTTTCTATTAATCACAGGCACAAAGTAACAATTAGTTTACACCAAACTACATAAGTGAAATGCCAAATAACACATATGGCAGTTCATCAACCTAAACCAACTACAGTACAAATAACATATTAGCTGCTGCATCAACCTAAAATTCTAATACAGTATACAACAACAATAAAAAACAAAATTCATTTAAAGTTTGACATATTGGCATTCTTCCTTTCAGCATTTTCTTTCTCCTTCTCTAATCTGTCAATTTTTTTCAGAAGCTCGTTGATAACCAATCTTGATCTTCCAGTCACAGGAGGATCGACCCACTAAAAAAAATTGCATGTGTGATTCTGTGTAATACAAAAGAAACATTATCAAAACTCATTTCCATTTTCTATTTTCGTTTCAATTTTTATAACTCAATCACAACAAAAATCACACATACTTACATTCAAATTTTGGCAACCTAAAAACCTCCTGCCTGGATTGGCGTTCGTCCATGATGTTCTTAAAACTGCTTCAACCTGGCAAAAACAGTTTAGTTTTTCAAATTCCATCTATACGTAAGTAAATGACAGAATTTTAATTTTTTTTAAGGAATTTTGGGCTAAAGAAATTTTAGGGTTTCCAGAATCTTTTAATGAAATTATTGCTTTTGTTTGTTTATGGTCTGCAAGGGTTTACTAATTAATGTCTGAAATCAAAGAAATTTCTTTGCTAGTAGTTACATTGGATGAGAGTGGCAGTTATGGTTGACGAAGAAGAGAAGAAAAAACGCAAAGATTGATGAAGAAGAAGACAACGATATGGGCATGAAGGAATAAAAAAAACAAAATTTACCATTCTGGCTATTAATTAGGCGATGACTAGGAGGGAGAGAGAAAGGGGAGTAAGGGTTGCTGACGTGGTAATTGACATGGTCCCACGTGGCGCCACGTGGGATCATTTAATGACGTGGCAATCATTCATTTAACAACCTGGCACTCTCGGGTCCACATCAGCACGCACGTCAGCTCCAGGTCATCATCGTCGGCCGAAAAATGGTCCTGGGCACTTTAGTGCAACCCTAACAAAAGGTTGATCAATTTTGTGAAAGATTTTAAAAGTTGGATATCTTGGTGATACCTTAACCAAAAGTTGGGTACCGTGAGTGAAATTTACCCCTTAATTATCCACAAACCTATGTTAATTCCTTTTTCTTTATTTACAACCGCACCTTGAACTTTATTTCTACATTGTGACGAAATCCAAGCATGAAGAGTAGATTAAAGAATATTTGAGGGATTGATAGAGGAGACCATTGTTAATTCTCAGGGGAGAAAAAAGCAAGAATTCTTCCATGCACACCATCAATAATCAACTTTATTTCTACTTTCCTTCTCAACTTTTTTCTAGTTTCCTATATGGATCCATCATCTTGTGGAAATTAAATGCATTAGTACTTATCAAAGATTTTTTCCCAGTAATCCATGCATGCATATAATGCAAAATTTTCTACATGAATAGTCATTATATTTAGGTAAGTAGTGACGCATTGCAACACTGACGAACCAAAGCTGACCAAATGCAACATATTTCCGTGTCATAATTCTTTTGTACTTTCCGTCTTCCTCTTTAGAAAAAACAAGGAACTTTTTTTTTCTATCTTTTTTTAATAGGAAATCTCCACCATATAGAGAAGCAAAGAAATGTACACCAGCTTTTCTAATAGACTACAGCACCCATGCAATAAAATTTTGAAATTTTCATATTAAAAGACATCATTATTTAATTGGCATTTGGTCAATCAAATACCACACCGTGTGTGGTGCGGTGGTGTGGCGCTTGCCACACGGAGGGTGGGTCATGGGTTCGAGACCACCCTTTACAAAAATTAAGAATTTACATTTAGGATCCTTTCTGCGTGTGGTATATAACACCGGATAATACTCTTTCCGTGTGGGGTTTAATGCCGGATATCCAGCCGGATAATACTCTTTCCGTGTGGGGTTTAATGCCGGATATCCAGGTAGTAGAGCGGGGTTTGATCTCCCTTCCACTCGCTCTCCCAGGAGCCTTCTGGACTTAAAAGCTGAAAAAAAAAAAAAAAAAAAGTTGGTCAGTCAATCAAACTAAGTGAAAATTTTGATTAACCTAACTATTGATTTAGGTTTGAATTTTTGTTTATTTTTTATATTTTAGTTTTTGATTTCAATTTCAGTTTTTGATATTAATAAGTTTATTGTAGTTTCAATCTACCAAACTGCATATGATATAATGTTTTTTAAAATATATAATTTTTATGTTTAGTACATATTTAATTACTTTATTATATATATGATATTTGTGACATTAATTTATTTAAGAGAATATTGGTACGCACTCATTTTTCATAAAAATTATTTTATCAATCAATCAATATTATATATATATATATATATATATATATATAATTTAATGGTTATAAAAAAACTAAAAACTTTTAATTGATCACCAATTATCAATTAATCATTTAAAATGATTTATTTTTTGATTTAACCCATTTAGAATCTCAATCTTTTCAGTTCAGTTCAAAATAAGTGCTAATTAAATTGTGAACATTTTTACACTCCACAATTTATCAAAATAAATTTATAATTTTTTTAATGAAAAGTGAGAGCTGAAATTCTAAGTCAAGACCTGTAATGTTTCTACTAAGATTTTTATTACTCTAATTATAAATGATTGAAAAAATACAAATTTATATTTATTATAGTAATTTTTTTAATACATAATATATGTAATTAGATTCACTCTATTTAATATAATTTACTATACACCTGATTTAGGTGAAAAATAAATCCTATTAAACATATAAAGGTCACTCTCTCTGCAGGCTTATTTATTTATTTTCTATTTCTTAACTCGTTCCACTTTATTCCATATATTTTAGAATATTGGTTAGAAAAATTCAAATATTTGCAACTTTTATAATTTTATTTCAATTTTTTAATTTTGACAAAGATATTCAGATTTATCAATGTTTTACAATTTTAATACAAATAGTCATTTAATGAAAATCAAATAGAAATATTAATGTAGTAATATCTATAAAATGTCAAATTTTATCCTTTGAAATTGCTAAAATATGTATTGATATCTAAAAGTGAAAATACGTATGAATTTTGATAATTTTATAACAACTTTTAATTTTGGTAAAAGTATTTTTAGTTTAAACTTATTTGGTTAAAGTTAAATAAAAATATTTATATAATAATTTAAGAAATTAAATTTACTTCTGATAAATTTTTAAATTTATAAGTGATTACCATTCTAATAAATTTAAATGTAAATATTTTTAATATAAAAATAAAATATTTGTAAAAAATTCAAATGATAAATTTATTTAAAGATTAAAATTAAAGTGTTTTTATTTATTTTAAAGATTAAAATTAAAGTGTTTTTTTTAATTAACATTTTTACAGAGAAAATACTACATCTACATCTAATGATGTGCACGGTCAGTTTCAGTTCAAAATCGAACGGAACCGGAAAAATCAACTAACCGAACTGATTATAGACTAAAAATCGAGCCGAACCAAACCAACTCAGTTTGGTTCAGTGGGTTTTTTGGTTTATTAATTTTATTTTTAAAAATTTTTATTTATTTATTTATTTATTTAATAATTTTTTTTAAAGTGTATTCTTTAATTATATAACTAAAAAAATATTTTTTATTTATAATTTTAATATTTATGTATAATTTTTCTAAATTGATATATTTTATTTAATATATATATATATATATATCGGTCGGTTTGTTTTTTTTTTTTATTTTCCAAACTTCAAACCGAAACTGAAACGAGTAACCAAATTTTTTAATATCTAAAACTGAAACTGAACCGAACCTATATAACCAATACCGAACCAATCAATTCGGTTCGATTCAGTTAATCGGTTTTCGATCTTTTCTGCACACCTATATATTTACAACTACAATAATAGCTAAAATTTAAAAATGCACGCACTTCACTTGAGATGAAAATTAAATATAATGAAAATAAATACACATCTATCAGCTTATGTCCTAAGGAATTAAAAAAATCATTATATACATATAAGTTAAGATAAGAGAAACTTTATTTGCATATTTTATGTTAAAAATATTTATAAATGGTTGGCAACTCAATCATTTGAAACAAAATGTGGTAGGCTTATTATATATATATTTTCCTTTTAATGAATGTTTTCCTAGAATAAAAAAGATGGAGAGATCACATTAATGGACGATAAGGGATAAAAGAGAACACTAAAGGAGCCAAATTCCAATTTCTTTTTCTCCATGAAATGCACGCCTCAACACTAACGCAAAGAGATCACATTCACCACTTTGGAACTCGTTTGGGCTCTGCTAAGTTAGCATCAATATGTGCATGAATAATGCAAAAGCACACATTCACGTCTAATAAAGAGAATAGAAAAACATTACGGACCAAGTTGTCTAATGATCACTTTTCCATATAAAATATTATGAGATATGGAATTTTAATTTTATCATTATTGATTTATAAAATTAATTTTTATTAAATTAAAAAATTACTATTTATTATACAGTTTATCAATAATTAAAAAATAAAAAAATAAAAAAATATAACTCGATACTATAAAATTGTATTAAATTTTTGTGTGAGTATGTCCCATAATAAACTATTATGTACTCAAATTTTATTAAAGTTTATTTGAACACATTTTATAGTGGAATTGTGTTTAAATTTTTACTAAATAAAATTTTGTTAGTCAACACTAGCAATAAAATGAGAGAATAAATTAAAATTTATATTGAGTATGAAAATATCTTACAGTTCAGAAAACTAAAAGAAAAAGGCCAAAGGTCCAATTTGCACCCTAATATTTTTCTCTAATTTCACATTGGACCCTATCATTTTTTTTAGCTAATTTGGAATTTAATGTTTTCAAATTTAGCTCAAATTGAACCTTTTTGAATATAATAAAATCTTATAACTTTTTTTTAGTACAATTAAGTCTTATATATTAAAAAAATTAATTTTATTGGTTAATTAACAAAAAAATTGATTATATATATATATATATATAACATAAGTATAAAATTTTAAAAATTTTTAAATGTACACAATAATTTTTTAAAATTTTTTTTCTTAAATTTCAAAAATTCTACAATCAAGTGATATGCATTTAAAAAAATGACTAATCTTATTTGTTAATATAAATAGCAAATTAATAGTTGACCCATATTTTAATTTTAACAATTGAATAAAAATATTTGATTTGATTCAAATATTTTTTGATTCAACCATTATTTGAAATTTGACTTTAATGGTTTAAAATTTTATTTGATTCAAAATTTTTTTAATTTATCAATTTTATTTGTTAATTAATCATTAAAATTAATTTTTTTTTTAATTTATAGGACTTAATTATACTTAAAAAAATTGTAGGATTTAATTGTATTTATAAAAGTTCAATTTAGCTCAAAAAATAGATAGAGTCAAATGTAAAATTAAGGTAAAACATTAGGGTGCAAATTGGACCTTTGGCCAAAAGAAAGACGGCTCAAATCCTAAATCCTGAAAGTTTATCCCTGCCTTTTAAAAGCACTTGCCCCACTCTTCCCTTCCCTATAAAAAGGCCTCAAAAACCAAGTAAAGGAAGACACCCATACTTACATTGCTAGCAAGAGAGAAAGAGAGGGGCGAGAGTTTTTTGATCTTCTTGCTATAGCTACTTTCTTTTCGCTTGGATATATAAAGAAAGCTGTGAAAAGGGTTTATAAATTGAATTGTGGAAGATTTTTTTTGGTTTCTTGAAGATGATGACAAAGTTTATGGTGGAGATGTTTAAGTTTGTAGAAGGGTTAAAACCAGTGTTGGTAATGGTTATCGTTCAAGTTGCATATGCTGGGCTTAATGTTCTCTATAAACTTGCAGCAAGTGATGGGATGAGTGTAAGAATTATTATTGCTTACAGATTCATTTTTGCCACTGCTTTCATAACTCCTCTTGCTCTCTTCTTTGAAAGGTAAATCATCTACGTACATTGATATACTATTTAGTTTCAATTTAAAATTTTAATTTTCTATTTATAAGTATGTATGTTTGAATGAGATTATGCTCATCATTGACCATAATCTTTTATCAGCTCAGTTTATGAACCACCTGCTCTAACCATGAATATTTCTCTACAACATTTTGTGCTTTTTAAATAAAATAAATTTATTCGAATTTTTAGAGTTGGTTAAAGTTATACTAATTTAACCATTTGTTTATAGTTTTAACACAATGTATATTTTGGTCAAAATTAAAGAAAAGATATCCATATGATATTTCCAGGTAACATTTTTTTTTAAATAATCTATATATATATACTTCTGATTAAAGTGAAAATTGTGTTAAAATTATAAATAATTTTTTAAATTATATTATTTTTAAAAATATTAAAATTTAAATTATTATAATTCTTTATCTGGATGGAGCTTTTCAGAATCATTTAAAATCTTTATTATAATTATTTTCCCTCCTTGTTTTTTTTTTCCTTCTTTTGGTATGGTGGTGGTGCTGCAACCATGCGAAGTTTTTTTTTTTATATATATAAGCAATTTTTTTAATTTATTTATAAAATGAGGGAAAAACCATTTGAGAAGAGAATTCTCTAGTGATGAAAAACCATGCAAAGTTGTTTTCTTTGTTTTAGATATCAATTATTGTTTTTGTTCCTCAAAATTTTTTTTTTTCTTTGACAGAAAGAATAGGCCTAAACTTACCTGGACAATACTGTTTCAAGCATTTCTTTGTGGACTGTTTGGGTGAGTTTGCATGTTACAGCTAAGTTACAGTTTGCTCATAAAACTCATACACAGAGTATCTCCACTCTCCTCTTTGTAATTATGATGACATTGCAGTAAACCATTTTGACCATTTAGATAATCTAAATTGGAACCAATT
>CATIWO010069525.1:0-11108 GCA_949673435.1 Macaranga tanarius | reverse complement strand
ATTATATAAAATTTATTTAATTTAAATTATTTTTATTTACTTAATATTAGATTAGTAGTATAAAATATGTAATTAATATAAATTATAGTTGATAAGGTTTAATTCACTATTTATGTTAGATGTTAAAATTACGTAGTTTTGAAAACTATGTAGTTTTACAATTACATTACTTAACATTAAAGTATAATTTGTAATTTAAATTTTTTTTTATTTACTTAATATTAGATTAGTAGTACACAATATGTAATTAATATAAATTATAGTTGTTATTAATAATAATGTAAATGTATACATATATATTAAAACTTAATAGTAGTATTATATATACTAATTACTAAAACTATGTGCATAGTTTCATTGTGTTTTGATGATATTAAATTATCTAGATTACCTATTTTGATGATATTAAATTATCAATAATAATTCACACCAAATTTATGTAATTTTTTAATATTGATATTAATTGATGCTAAATTATATAACTTTAATATTTTCATTGTGTTTGTTTGCTTAATATTAAATTAAATATTGTATAACATATACTTAGTATTTAAATTATTCTTAATTAGTATTAGTACTTAATATGAATGTCAATTTATATTATAAAGTTTATTAATAATACTATTAGTGTATTTCTATTAATAATACTATTATTAAAAATATATAATTCTATTGTAAATATATAATTTTTTATTATATTTAATAATTTATTTTTTATTTAATATTAAATTAGTAGTGAATAATATTTTATTTTAAGTAATTTAAATATTTGTTGTCAGGTCCGTTTCCGAATATTTAATAATATATTTAAGTAGGACTAAATTGTAATAATATATATATAATAAGTTTTAAATCAAGGACCAAATTGAAAAAAAAAATTATTAAACTTGAAGAACTATATAATATATATATATATATATATATATATATATATTATGGCTCTTGCTATAGTACAACTATTGTATATATACAAATAGAGAGAACATATGAAACTCCTTATAGATAACAATAGCTATTTTATAATTTTTTTTTAAAAATATTATGGCCTTTTCAACTTCCTCTCCTCCACCTACTTTCATATCAGTTTGCATTTATTTTATTTAGTTAGAGAAGCTGATTTTATCACGGGTAATTGCTCCTTTTTTAAAAATTAATAGTGCGCACTGTTGTTTTAATTTGATTGTCAGGGCAAAATATATAATTGAAACTGTAAATGCTTTGCAATCAAAATCTAGTAGAAGTGTAGATTGGCTTGCATCTCTTCGTTAGTTGGATCCTTAAGTGATGATTGTTTAAAATTGATAGAGCAGGCTACTCAAGGGGGAGCTATTGGGATTATAGCGTTCACAGTATGGATTGTTAGGTTATTTGAATGCTACTCATCGAAGGGCTGCCTCTAGAGCTCGTGACTTTTTGTTCGGATGTTGAGTTCCATCTGCTCAATTATTTATTTAAACCTTTCATTAGACACGCCCAAGGAGGACAAGCACTGAAGATGTTATCCTCCAGTTTTGGAGATTTTGTAACATTATCACAAAATGGTTAAAAACTGACTGGTGGGTTACCAATCTTAACCTACTTGTTGGTCTTCGAGAGGTAATAATCTATTACATTTGTGTGCGCGCGCTGAACTGCTTTTTTATTGATGATTCACTATTGGTGTCTTCTTGAATAGTTTGCTGATAATTCAGACTTCCAAACTCAGTGGGATTTTGCCAAGATGGCTAATAAGCAGCTTTGGCACAATATGTTCGACAAACAAGTCAAGTAAATCCACGAGTACAAAAGACATCTCCTGAATATTTTGGGTGCAGTCTATAGGTATAAGAAACTAAAGGTACGAGTTTATCTCTTCTTCTTCTTTCAATTTTTCTATTTTTAATTGTATCTTAACAAAGGACTGTCTCATTTAGATGAACCAGCATATGGACCAGTACAAGTACATTCTTATTTTAGTGCTGATTAGTAATGACCCACTAGTTTACAATGCAATATCTTTTTGTTTCATGCCCATTGTAGGGTGTAGCAATTTGTGAAGCCAAAGTTGTATCATCTTTGATTGTGGCTGTTGTATTCTTCTATTTCAGTTTTCATAATTTCTTTTTAAAATCCTGTGTCTGGAATAGGAAAATAAACTAAGAAAAAAAAAATTCTTCTTCCTGTAGCTTTAATTTCAAAAATTAGGCCATGATGTGCCGTTGATTCAAAACTATTGAAGAACCAAATTTAGGGTGATATTCTTGCATAGGTTTAAATGTTTGATTTGATTCTTAATAATTGAGTTATGCATGCATGCTTCAGGGGAGTCAAAAGGAAGTTAGTAGTGCAGTGATTAATATGGCAGAAATCGATAGTTGGAGAAGCATTATTTGTCATTGTGGTTGATCTATTATTTTATAATTTTCTTTACTTACTGGATCTTTTTTTTGTGAGGATTTTTTGGGATTGACCAAAAAACAATTCGAAACTTCTTCACTTTTTATTTCTAGCATCACTAATATCATTGCAACATCATTGATGAGCATTGTATAGTATTAGTCTTGGTTTTTTTTTTTTTTTTTGTATTGCTGGCTTTGTTTGGTCATGTTATACCATGACTTTCTTTTTTTTTTTCAAAATGTTCACTTAATATTTACAGGTTGTATTTTCAGAAATACATGTTGGCTTTGGTATAGTTAACAATTGACATCATCATGCTAAATTTTTCCAATATTATTATTGGTAAAATTTTCAACTTATTAAAAGACACTATTGACGGGCATTTTTTTACTACTATTTTTAATTTCAGATTAGTTAGGCAAAGAAATATAATTTTGGTGTTCAATTGATATTCATGTATGTAGTATTATAATAGCAAAAAATGGTGTTTAACTGATAGCAAAAAATTGTCATGGTTTAGGCTTAATGGCCATAGATAGGTTTAGGCTACATTTAAATTAAGATTAGGATCAACGGTAAATCTTTGCCTATAAGTTGAAAGTTTGTAGCTAAAACGAGTTGAGAAAAAAGTAAAGAAATTCTTTTTATAAATATTGTTTTGTAATCAGCCTCATGACTGTGACTTTATTATGTCCATTAGTTGTACTTTCAGAAACATATTTTCACTTCCATGTGTTTAATTTTTCTGGTTACTTAGTTTAGAGTTCTAATAATGCAGAGTTCATGATGACTAACTCAAATTTATTTGGTATTGGTTGCCTTGCTCTCTTTAAATTTGTATTGATAATTCTAGATGTTTTTTTCTTATGAGTTTGAAAGTTATTTGCTTTTCACTTGAAGTTTCTATGGCAGCAGGTTAACTGTGTGTAGAAGCTCTTCATCAAACATCAAAGTTACCACAACTAACCAAACAAATTAAATGCATCAAGAGTATCAGACTGTTACTCCAGGAGAAAGGAGGAGCGGATACCGTGGTGCTTCATCACTGTGTGATTCTGTAGATAATCTAGGAGTCTAAGTGGAAGTGGTAGTTCTAGATAAGTTTCTAGCTCTATAGATAAATGCGCATGTGAGGTGGTTCCGGCCGGAAACTGAATTTTGTTGTGTCTTTAATTGAATGAGTTCGGAAACCAAATTAAGATATGAAATGAATAAATGAATCTACTTAAATGATGATATGTGTTTGTTACTTGCTGTATGAATTGGTATAATATATCTGGTATATGTTGAGCTTGTGTTAGAATAAAGGCTATTGCTCACTTTTGAATTTAGTCCATATAATTGTTATATATATATCACTTAAGTAATTCTTGAGAAGTGGTATATATATTGTTATATTGATAATTGATTATTGAGTCGCAAGCTCACCCCTTTTCAACTATTTTTCAAGAAATAGTTAGCTAAAGTTAGGGAGCTTGGATAGAAGTTGTGTGGCAAGAACCTTGGGAAGCTTGAGGTGTGTTTGGGCAATCCATCCCCCATCATCGTCATCATCATGCACCCATGCATATCATTTTGGTTGAATTGGTGAACATTTGATTATGTGAAGGTTGTAAATGTGTTGTGTTAAGCTTATGTTATAATGTATATAAGCAAGTGTGGTTTGTAGGAGTCTGAATATGTGTTAGATAGATGGTAGTGAAAGATGTACCAAGGTTGAGATGAGCTGTGTATTTGAAGTGATATTATAAAGCACTTATTAATGTATTTTGAATGTGGTTAAATATATATATATATATATATATATATATATATCTTGTTGTGATGTTTTAGGTATTTGGTGTGGATTAATGTGTCTATGATGTGTTGTTGTTGCTTGATTTGAGTTTAAATCTTGCGTTTTGACATTATAATTTATTTCAAGGGTATTTTGGTCAATCCATATAAATAATTTTAACCCAGGTGTCTTCATGAAAGTTATAGTCTTCTGAGTTAGCTTTCCGTAGCCTTTCGAATCCGAGTTCGGTAGAGGAAGTTATGGTCGAAAGAGTGCGATAAGGTCAATCAGGTCATGTTTCTTGGCACCCGTGCCGACTCGAACCGGAGTGCCGAGTCGTGACAGAGCCACTCCGTGCCGACTTAAACCGAAGTTCCGAGTCGTGACAGAGCTACTCGGTGCCGACTCAACCCGGCATGCCGAGTCGTGCTGAGTCAATTTTCTTCAGCACTTTTCTATCTTCGTATTAGACCATAACTTGAGCTATAGACCTCCAAATGAGGTGTGATTTGAAGCTATGGAAATCTTAAAGAGTCCTTTACAATTTTTATGTTTTAAAAATTCCCAAGTTCAACCTCTAATATAGTAAAAAATGGCCATATATTTTATTGCTCACACTGATTTACAATTGGCCATGCATGACCTTTAAGTGTTCAAAACTTCATAACTAATTTTATACATTTCCAAATTGAGTGATTCAAGTTGGAAATGAAACTAGACTCATAAATAAAGAGTTTTAATAGTTTGCAAATGAATTTTTCAACTTAACTTTTATATATATTAGCATAAAGTTTATACTCCATCGGTTGTAAGTTACATTTGTATAAGTATGTATTTTGTGTAAGAATTTGAGATTGTTGTGCATTGCATGCTTATGTGGTTTGTTGTGATGAATATGAAGATGCATCACATGTAGTTGTGTTCTTGAAATAATTTTGTTTTCTTTCTAATTGGAACACATGTCGGACGAGTTTGAGGCCTTGTGTTGCGGGTCTCACAGAATATGTACAATAATAATTTTTTTTATAAATTATAAAAAAATATATTAAAATTGTTAAAAAATACAAATTTAGCATTTTTAATAGTAGTAGCAGTGGCAATAGTGATAATAGGCTGTTGTAAAATCTGCCCGCCGGGATTCGGTTCTGTAAGGCAAAGAAGGAGCATTAGGTGGGTCACTGGCGCTTCGCCGACAGGACCACTCTGACGCTCGAGTCAAGTATAGTTCGACTTTTACAGAGAAAGGAGGCAAGGATAATGGAATAGTGGAGTTACTTTTGACTTTCTGGCACTGTGGTATTTATATGGGAGCTTACTTAGGCAAAACTTGCCCCCAAGTTTGATCAATGACTGTTTTTTTGGGACAGATGCCCAACGCTGGTGGCAGCCTTTTGTAGCTGCTTGTCGTTATCCTAGCCTCAACTGTCAGGTTGTTTATTGTAGATGACATCAATTTTAGACAGTGTTCCATGGTTTCCACCCAAATGGTGATGAGACCGAGTTGGTCTTCTAGGGTGAGATCGAGATAGTCTTCGGAGAAAATTTTTGTGTAGGACCGGTCGGGTATGGTGCAGACCAAGAGATGGGCAATTTCGATCCTATGTTACCAAATAACATTAGAAATAGTTTCCTAAAAAAAAAAGCATTAGAAATAGGAGTTGAGAATTCACTTAAGCCATATTTGCTTACTTCAATTCGCCGTATTGAAAACCCACCCAGCTCTTTGTATTAAGAGGTTAAACAAATAGAGATTTTAGGAGTTAAAATGAAATTTTTATTTTTTATTTATTTATTTATTGCGCAAGGGAGTTAAAATGAAATTGAGAGATGTTTGAGTGAAGTATAATATTTTGTCCAGGCAAAACTTAAACTTGTGGATGACATTAGAAGAAGGGTAGGTGGTCCATCAAACAAATTTGTGTATACCATTGAAAATGAAAATCCTTATATATATATCCATAATTAGTTCTCAACCTCATCTAGAGATTAAAAGAACACAGAGAAACTCCCAGTTATATACTTAGAAAACTAAAGCTAAAGATGGCTAAATTGTGTGGTGGTAGCAATAACTTGATGGCAGCATCTCCACCAGCACTAGTACTCCTCTATCCTCCTCAATTCACTGCCTCCTCTGTGCATAAAAGCTGCAGTGAAGCTAAACCAAGAATTGTTACAGTATGTGCTTCAAAATCTGGTGGATTTCCCCTCAATTCGGTGTGTTACCATTCATTCCTCTTTATAAAATGTTTTGCAACATACGCATAAAACAGCTTGCAAAATATGCTTAAAAATTGAACTGTGTAAATAAATTTACTTGGCGCCTGTAGCTCAGTGGATAGAGCGTCTGTTTCCTAAGCAGAAAGTCGTAGGTTCGACATTGCAAAGTTTTTGTTATTTTTTACACGAATTTCCGAAAAATTATTGCACAATAAATTACTAGGGCATGTTGTCACCTTACAATATAATTCTTTTAACATGGTTTTGCAGATTTTTATATGTAATTAACACATTATAACTTTTTTTTTTTTACATGGTTTTGCAGATTCTTCAAAGGTGTAAAACATGTGGAGGTAAAGGTGCAGTAGAATGTCCAGGGTGTAAGGTATCATCAATCAATCAATCACCATATCCTCTATAAGTAAAAACATTTTGTTAATTTCTTTGACATAATTATTGACTCTAGTTTTCATTAATGGGTTTTGGCAATTTATCTGGTTTCAATTAGGACCAAAAGTTAACAATTATAAGCTTATTTGATTTGCAAATGATACTAAGTTACTAACATATGGCGAATGAGGTCTAGACCATTTGGTCTCAAATGTCCTAAGTTTAAATTTTAATTGGCGCGCATAGTTTTATATATATATATATATATATATATATATATATATAATGTAATAATATGATAGTTATGATTAATTTGTTGTTGTTGTCATAATATTGATAGGTGTTAATAGTTATAATTAATTGTAGTCCCTCCATTCTGGTGTGTATCCAAAAAAAAAAAAAAAAAAAAAAAGCTAACATATAATCTTATTTATATACTTCTCTATCTTTTTTTTTTTTTTTTTTTTATGATATTAGTACTTTTAAAATGTCACTAGAACACTAGTGATGTTTTGTCCATATACTGATGATATATATATCATCAATCAATCAATTATAATACGTTACCAGTAATGTATATATATTGACATTGCAGGCCTAGGTAATAGGATCTTAATTTAGACCATTTAATCTTGACCTCAGTATTGGCTTCCCCATATCACTATTGATGGAAAATAGTTGTGATGGCAATGAAAACTAATTAATAATATGACACCAGTAAAAAAAACGATCACTAAAATTGAATATAATTCAACTAATTATTTTTTTATATGATTGTTATTACAATGTTCTGAAATTAGTAATGTTTCTTCAGGGATTAGGAAGAAACAAAAAGAACGGGAACATATTCGAGCGTTGGAAGTAAGGCAGCTTTACTTATCTTAGAACACATTGAATGATAAATTAATCATTACTGTTACTATGGAAGGGTATTTTTACTGCACTAGCTAATTTGATAACTAAACTTGCTTGTAATAATATGTTTCAGATGTTTTGAGTGTCAAGGATTTGGCCTAAAAAGTTGTCCAAATTGTGGGCAGGGAGGACTCACACCAGAACAAAGAGGAGAAAGATAGATAGATAGATATATACATGTATTTATATATGTAATGAACAATCAAAGAAGCACTTTGATTAAATGTTCAATAATTTATTAACATGCAAAACCGTGCACTAAAGATCATGTCTCATAAGCAAAACTGTGCAATGTAAATTTATAAGGCCAAGTACCCATCAAACTGAAAATATGTACACTATCCTCGTAGGGATAAAAGCCAGTTTAAATTTGTATATTGAAACTCATTTAATAAATAAATTGAAATCAAACAATATAAAAATCAATTTGTAAAATATACGAATAAATTTGAATAAAAATTCATGTATTATTCGTAATTTTAATATATTAATAATTTAATTTTAGGTATATAATATATAAATTTTTATTTATGATATATATTTAAAATATTTTAAAAATATATTATTACAATAAAATTATAATTTTATAATAACTTAATAAATAATTTATTTTAATTTTTTTACTAAATAATTTTAATATATATTTTATTTTTAATTTTTTTTAAATTTATTTAGGTTTGTTTAACGTCGTAAACAGCTCATGAGCACCAAATAGCATAACGAGCTCGACTTGAGCTCAACTCGATTGTAAACAAACCGAATTTGAACTATCCAAAAGCTCGGCTAAACTCAGTTTAGTTACACCCCCACTTCTTGGTAGCAACTGAATCTATCATCAGTAATAGCTAACTATCATCAGTAATAGCTAACATAAAAAATGATGTATAAAAAAGAAAATCATAGTATAATATTAGTAATTGCTATCGATACTACTGTTGTTGCTACTACTTTTTCTCCATGGCATTGGCTCTCTAAGTATTTATCACATCCCAAAATATTAGGGAGCTTGGCAGTACAAACGTGAGCTATCTATACTAAGGACGAAAAACATCTCTTCTTGAACATGTCTGCAATTAGGGGTGTGCTATCTATATATATTTGGCTCCTTCTCAACTAGGGATCGTTTCCCACTGATGTAGTGTCTTTTTTCTCTTCCATTTTATGGACATAATGTGTGTGTTTTGGTTCCTTCTCAACCAGGGATGGATTCCCACTGAGGAACTGTTGAAAAAAAGCGCCTTTTGATGTCACCAAGGTTTTTTTTTTAAACATAATGAAATATAAATTCATTTAAAATCGAACGATTACATCTAATTGGAGAATTTGCTTTAAAGGGACTGGCACATTTCCTCCCATGTTGATAGAATCATACACGAAGTCATTTTTAGAAAGCCAATGAGCTGCTGTGTTTTGTTCTCTCCTAACATGCTTAAAGATGATGTTGGGCATGTCTTTCCTAATCAGTTGCAGCTCTTCTATGATTACCATTATCTCCCATCGGTGTCCTTCCTTGCTGCCATTGATCCCCTCTATTGCCACTTTTGAGTCCGATTGCTGTTACCAAGGTTTGAACCTTGGTCAAGGTAGCATAACCATTTACCCACATTAGATTGTTTGATATCTGTTTAAAGATAATTGTTATATATATTATAGGCTTAATACATACGGAGCTCCCTGAATTTGGCAGTTTTTGCCATTTTGACACCTATACTTACATGTTTGCCATTTAAACCATTCAACTTGCCTAAAACCTATATTATAAACCATTGTTTGCACATGTGGCACAGAACGTGATTTTAATTGCTAAGAGGCGCGTCACTTCCATCTGTCAATAGTCATTATACCCACTGTCCCCTCCCTCTTAATTGAACCACCATCAACACCACTTTGCTCCCATTTCTCTCTTCTTCCTCTTCTTCTACTTATCTCAACTGCCTCAAGTAAGTACATGCCCAAATTCTCTGATCAAATATTTCCCCTTTTGTTTTCCTCAAGCTCATTCTTTATTCTTTTTCTTCTTCTTCTTCTTCCATCTCTAGCCTCAATTATGCCGTATCCATCTTTACCCACATGCATGCTCCTTACCCTCCTCTATCTAATAAACTATTGAAGGCTTTATCTTGCAGTTTGAAACATGAAGCTGTCCTCTTATAGTCTATAAGAATATAAGAGAAGAGGGATTGTTTGGTTTGGATAGGTTTAGCTTTCCTCCTCTGCGAAAAGCTGCTGCAAAGATTGTTGCTTTAAATGAAAGGATGAAGATTCATGGGGTTGTGGTTAGGTTGGGTTTTGATAAAGATCTATTTTTGCAAGCAGGTTTGATGGGTATATACGTTGGTCACTGCTTCTGTAGACAAGATTATCCTGAAGGAGCCGATCAGCGTTGATATTGACCTCAAAATTATTGGTTCCGTCATATGAGTTGGTCGGTCCTCAATTGAAATTCAACTGGATGTCATTCAGTTCATAAAAGGTATTTTTGATTTTCATTAAAAGTGACTTTGAAGATTTTAGTATTGTTGCAAAATTTAAATGTGATTATATGTAGTTTAAATGTTGTTTACAAATGAGTTAATGCTTTTTTTTTTTCATATCAACTACATGTTTTGTGCATCAAGTGCTGAAAGATTCAAAATTTTTTTGCAGAAAGTTCAGGTGCTTCCAACTTTGTTGCCCTTACAGAAAACTTCATATTCATGGCCCGTAACTCCAAGACAGGGTGTAGCACCCTCCAGGTACCACATACACGTGTCCAGATTAATGAAATAAAACATGAATAATAAAAATTTTCTTAGATGGAAAGATACTTTATATATATATTAAAGTATTAGTTTATACAATGTACATATAATTTACATATGTATTTAGAAATAAATATAAAATGGTTACAAAGTCCAAAATGCCAAAAAATGATAACGCTTATGTGGATGGATGGAGATGTTTTCGTCAAGCACATTGTTGCCCACCTGAAATCACTAAAAAACCAAGCTTCAAGCTTCTATCAAAAAGCTCCTCAAGCTAGGCTATATAACCTGAAAACCACAATTTGCAAAGGAATGAGCTTGCGACTCAATAAGTAATCATTAAGACAAGCATACATATAGTTCTTCTCAAGAACTAATTAAGAAAAACACATTGAATATATTGCTACACATTAAAATACAAGAATTAAGCATTGAGACTACACATGGGAGTCCAAATGACAAAGGTATAAGTGAGCACTAAAATGTTAGGCACAATTAGAGAATTTTAGAAATAGATTTTCGGAATTCTTAAAACATGAAAGTTCTAGAGGACTCTTCAACGGTTCCGTAGAATCAAACCATGCCTCATTTGGAGTTCTATAACCCAAGTTATGGTCAAAATACGAAGACATCAGTGCGCGGAAGGAGGTCGGTTCGTTGCCGAGTCGTCAACCATCTTGCCGAGT
>CATIWO010069486.1:0-20181 GCA_949673435.1 Macaranga tanarius | reverse complement strand
AACAAGTAAATCTGTAGCTAATTATTTAGAATTTAGCTTTAAATATTAAATATGTAGCTAATTTTAACTTTAGCTACAAACATTAAACTGTAGCTAATTAAAAATATAAATATGAAACTAAAAAGTTTCATATCCCACATTGAAAACAAGTATAAACAGTTTTTTTTTTTCTATTATAAATAAGTCATTAGTTTTATTTTATGTTTAATGATTTTTTTTCTTAAAAAAAGATAATGCTACACTTAAGTAGTATTTATAAATAAAACTAAATTTTAAATTCAAATTTAAAAAAATTAAAATTTAACTTTTCAAAAGATTAAAAAAATTATAAATTTACCATGATCACATATTTTATTTATAGTAAATTTTACTATATATATTTTTTTTGCTACAAAAGAATTTTGTAGCTAATAATTAAAATTTTTTAGCTACGGTATTTAAATTTTTGTAGCAACTAAACTTAATATATTTTTATAATTTAGCTTCATTAGTATTATTTCTGTAGCTAAAAATATTTAAAACAGTTACAGAATACTTAAATTTCGTAGCTAACTTTTAGCCACGCTATTTCTTGCTACGGCAAGCTATGAAACTTATTTTTTGTGGCTAAATCATTTAGCTACGGAATTCTATACATTTAGCCACAAATTGATCTGAAGCTGTAGATGAGAATTGTTGTAGTGATAGTTAAATGGTGAAATTTTTTATTTATATTATTACAAGTTCAATTTCTAATTATACGAGTGGTAAAGATTTTCTTTCTAATAAAAAAAAATATTTGATAAAAAAATTAAATATTGATAATGATATTTTAGAAGAGGTTACGGGCTTACTGCTTAAGTTTTGAAAAAAAAAATATTATTATTATTATTTTGATAGGAGAAAGAAGAGTTCATTCGAACTTGAAATCATCTATACTGCCAGTGAAAATCTTAGCCACTAGACCAAGGTTGCGTCCGCTTATAATTATTATCTTTGCATCATAATTAAGACAAAGTCGCTTATGACTCCCATTAATGCACCAAAATAAGTTTAATTAATAAAAAAACAAGAAAAATAATGGTGGATAAGACAATAGTTAATTAGGAGGAATCTTCTTTTATTAATTAAATTATGGACCATGCATTAATATAAAATAAGAGAATGTCTTAAATAAAACATGCATCTAATATGTATAATTAACTCGTTTTCCTTGACTACGAACTTCTCTTTTATTAACAAAAGGAAAATGTTGAAGGCGTTAATATTAAGAGAGTTAAAATAGCTGATAGGAAGTGCTATATTATGTTTTATCAACTATATTCAGATATATTCTTATAAAAAATTTTAACAATTTATTTTTATATATATATTTTAAACCGATGTGGATTAGTTTTTTTTTTAATTGTCAAAAAATATATATAATTATAATTGAAATTATTTTATATTATTCAAGTTAAGTAATATAAAATTTAAAATCAGCTTGATAAAATATTAGAGTAGCTTAAGTTCAAATTCGACTATTTTTGAGTTAATTTTTAGTATTCTTTCAAATAAATATACTTCATAAATTGTTTCAATTTATTTAACCCTTTAAAATTGATTCTATAATACTATTAGCATTTTGGACTAAAAAATTATATTAAGTTAAAAAAATTAAACCTTTTGTTTATTTGGTTTAACTAATCAATGAACATAATCCATGAATCAGAGGCTATTGATGGCAAATTATTTTTGTGCATGATGAGTCCTCTCTATGAACAAAAACTGACGCCCCCTTTAATGGCTTTCAGATCTCTGATCTAATGAGTTCAAGTTCAATTATGTTTCTACAGATGCTCTCCACTAAATTATTACAGTTTTATATTATTGTAATTGATTATATAATGAGTCGATAGTAATGCTATAGTATTTTTTTTTTCATAGAAAGATTGAATGGAAATTAAAAGTATATTTTGATAAAAAAAAATATTATTAATATCAATAATAATATAATTAAGGTTTCCGCCTGTGTAGCCGGATGGCTAAGTTAGAAAACATCTTTGGTGGAGGGCAGGGTTTGAATCCCCTTCCCCCCTGCCCTCTCATAAATCCCTTAAAAATTAGACCAATCTAGCTATGCTCAAAAAATAATAATATAATTAAGAAGTAATAAAATAAAATTTTATTCAAATTATAAATTTTTTTTTGGCTATTCTTTAATTGCATTGAGAGAATTTTTTTGAATATATAATTCGGCGATCCATACACTCTACTTAATGAATTTAATTAGTTATATATTGACTTTTTTGATCTATAATTGAATTTGATTATAAAAATATCATCAAAAAATTTACGATTCAGAGATAATCATACGCTGCAAAGGAGAAACAATTAAATCCATAAAGGGTAGCAACTCTATAAAGAAATATTCAAAAAAATTATATATCAAAAATATATATTAATGGAATGTAAGAAAATAAAATTATAAATAATAAATAATAAAAAATTATCATTAATTTAAGAGATGATCCGCGGCAGTTAAAAAGTAATTTTTTTTATATAATTTTTAGAAAAAGAAAAAAAAAAGAGAGAAAGAGACAACTACCTAACGATACTAATGCTATAGTTAAAAAAGTTTAAAAAATTATAACCTTTTTTCTTTTTTAAAACCAAATATTAAGAGTTTTGGTTTTGTAACTGATCAAGTCAAGCAGTTAAAATGTATAAAAAAAATAAAATGATTTAAAAAAAAAACTCTAAAATTTGAGTATGGTTTTAATTACTTACTTTTTTTTATTAGATGTAATTATATGATTTCTAATTATTTTAGATTTTAAATTTAATAATGTTATAAAGGAATTAAACTTTTATTATACATATATTTTTAATATATAAAATTCAAATTTAAAAAATAAGAGTATGTATAACATTATACAATTGTAACATGCACTTGAAGTTGATGAAATGCAAGCATGAGGTGATCATCATTTTAATATCCAAAGTCATCGACAAGCTCATTAATTACGATCTTGAATATCCCCACTACTCGTAATAAAACCCTAACGCAAATTTCTATTCTGCATGAGCTGTAAGATATATATATTGCGTTTATATGCACAAAGACATGGACCGAAACCCGAAAAGCTCATTAACTGAGATCATTTTGTGTATATATATATATATATAACTCTAAAACTAAGTACTTTGATCCAGATTTCTATAAAATAAATCACTTTTAATCTCGCAGTCATATAAGCAATGACCTTCTTGAAATGTATAAAGAAAAGGGTACATTAGTAATCGCATTCTTTATCAGTATATATGTTTTTAAAATACACTGAATGATCAAATTTACAATATATATATATATATATATATATATATATATAAATCATCTAAAAATCCTAAATAAGTTAAAGTATTACAATTAATTTTTAGATTTATAATATATATTTTAAATATTTTATATTTAGTCCATAAAATGTAATAATATTTTGTTAAAGAAGATAAAACTTTTTCTGATAATATAAAATTACGTATGTAATTAACAACGAGGAGCATGAAATGACAAATAGTAATAAAAACCCTAATTATGCAAACAGATATAGTACGTGAGCTGTACAAGACATGAAGATAACGTTAACAAAGAAATGCGATAAAACCTAAAAGAAATGGTACACGTACATCACCATATAACTTAACCCTAAATATGTACAACCAATGAGAAGAAGAAGAAAAAGAAACAAAATCTCACTTAAACCTAAAATTCTTAACTGAGATTCCGGCGATCTTTGCGTTAAATTGCACACGTAAAACTAAGCATTAATTCTTTTTTTAAAAAAAAAGTAGGAACCTTCACTGTTCATATTCAAATTTAAATACATATATATACTCACATACCAAAATATATATATATATATATTTCTGCAAGTTCTTAGCGCCGGCCATTGCACGATCTCTTGTAGGGTGATATAATAAAAGGATGTTAATTTAATTGATGAAGCACTAACAGAGAACAACCAAAAGTTAGTACAAGAATAAAATCTTTGCTGCATTGCAACTGTGTGTTGGAACCAAAAAAAACTGTTGTAATCCGATTTTGTTCTCTTCTTATCATTAATGGGTATGCAAATATTAATAAAATTAATCTTGTCGTGATAAGAATGAGATTGGTGAGAAATGAGTGAATGAGAAATGTGTTACATTTTTAAAAGTTGAAAATATTGATTCTTGGCCGGCTTGCACGACATGTAAATGAAGTTTTTCTACAAGTTTTTTTTTTGTTTGGCTCTTGCATTTTATTTTGTTAGCTGGCAGCTGGTATACACAACTCTTGCACATTAAAAGAACCTAAAAGGGCACTTTGTCGTCATTATAATTTGTTTCATGAATATATAATCAAGAGTCTCAAACGTGGTTTATTAATTTATGATATGTGTGTTGATGATATTTCTCTTGCCCTTATTAGGAAAAAAATATATATTAAAGAGATTAAGAAGGTCGTAGAATAATGAGTAGTAATAGATTGAGCTAAAGCTTATCGAGTGAAATTGAGTTTTTAAGCCAAAAGAAATAAATAATCGTAATTATTTGAGGTGTTTATCACTTATTTATTATGTAAATCTAAAGCATTTAAATTACATATCATTCAATCAATAACTAAATGAATATATTAATATTTGTTAATTCAAATAATAAAAAGATTAAACTTCTTTAAATAAGTTTCAAATTCGAAGTTTATTATGGAACAACTAGCGATGTAAGAGTTTTGTGTCAATTGTGGTAGTAAATGCCAAAAAAATAATTAAACGAATATGTATAAGATTAAAAAATTTTGTAAAATATGAGAAAAAGCGAGCTGCATATCTTTGAATTTATACTTTAAAAGAAATCCAACAACTCTCAATAAAAAGAAAATGAAATAATGGAATTATAGATGTCCATTAAAAACTAAAGAAAAGAAGTTGACATAACTCTGGCCTCCGGGCATGAGACATGTTTAAAAATGTTTTTGTTTAATTCCCATTTGCAATTTGCATCGTCAATGTTTACAATCTGCTTATTATTATGGAGACTAACATCTATATTCTATTGCCTTTGGGATGAATATTTATACACACGTAGCTAGTTTAATCAATGTATGTTTATTGCAGTTGAAGAATCCAATAATAAATGTTCAGTATCTCGAGATCATAGAAAGTTGGAGAAAGATGCAAGCATCTTTGTGTACTTATAAAGTTTATAAAACTAATTAACATTCTTGATATATAATAAAAATTCACAATGAGTTTAATGTTAATGATGAATATCTTACAATGATTTTGATGCTGATTCTGATAATTGTAGTGAAAATGTACATAGATAATGTATTAAAACTAGGGTTTTCTTTGATTTTAGGGTTAGAATAATTTTTTAAAAAAAGAGTTCACACACACTTAATTCTATCGTCAATTAAATTTGAAAATTTTTATCTATATTATGAGTATTAAATTAAATCTAAGAGTATGAGTAACACATATTTTGAGTATTTTACATTTAATTAATAAAAATATAATATGTATATATGTATATTATAAATTTGACCGTTGAATGTAATATATTCATAACAAATTAAAAATTTCCATTAAATTTAAATTTGTGAATAAAATTAGTGATATATACATAAAGCAATTGGCTCGAAAGATGTTAATTTTTAATTTCATCAAGTGAACAACCATATATCCCATGTTCATGTGTTCAAGGCTTGAAATTAGTTACAACAACACAATCTTATCAACATATAATTAAATTTGAATTAAGATTAACAAATCTTGATTCCATTTGCACCCAATCAAGTTGAAGAGGTTTTCTCAAAAAAATCTCCAACTTGTCTCAAGGAATATGTATGATGAAATATTAATTTTTGTGTACCCATAGTTATCATTATGTCAATCGATTTGTGTATATTTTTGTCACAATTTTTCCTATACAACAAGCTCTAAAAATAAGAGCAGAATGTATTAAGAAAATTTATGAGCCTAGTATATATTAAGAATAGATGATTTATATGATGTTCAAGGTCTCAAACCTTAAAATAAAATAAAATCAAATCAAACAAATTTACATTCACAAAAGTGTTTATCATATCTATTTTATAGGGTCTAATCAATAGTTCACTTTATTCTAACTTTTAAACTACTTTTCAATTATATCTTCACTTTTAATTTATATCAGTTTGCTCAAATTTAAATAGGATTTTATTCGGTTTTATTCAAATTTCAACCATGCAATCAATAGTTTGATTCCTATATTATAAAATTTTTTCCAAAAAAAATATTTGATGCACAAAACATGTTCGTATAGGGCATAAATATATTGATGTGTTACAAACCACTTGTTAATCGTATTTCAACTCTGAACTTATCATCTACTCATTAATTGAAATCTTACAGCATATATCTTCACACCAAAATGAATTTCACAAATTTATCAGATCGAAGAGTATTTATAATAATGTTAAACGGCACAAATCTAATTTACTTATATATAAAGGTAAAGTTTAAATTATATTGGTCTCAATGATATTAATCGCTCCTTGACTAGCTAAACATCAATTAATTAAATCAAAGTAATGCACAAATATAAGGCAAAAATGATTTCAACAAAAGTTTAACCCAGCTAAAATATTATATAGGATTGTTGACGATGAAAAGTTAAAGAAATTTCAATAGTATGGTGCAATTTGCAAAGCAGTTTTAAGTTTTACTTTCAATTTCTTAATTAGAATTAGTTCTTTATTTTGAGAACTTAATATATTATTAAAAATTTAAATCCAATTCTTTTGCTTTTCATTTTTTTTGATTGGTGTAAAATTGTGTGTGTATATATACATATATATAGCTGTCACAAAATACGGAATACATTATTAATTTATTATCAAAACTTTTGTGATACAAAGAAAAAATATCAAACCTATTCAATTATACATTAAATTTTTAATCCATATAAGAAAAAAGATCATAATAGTTGGACAGAAAGGAAAAATAGTACTAAACATAACATTCACAAATTGACAATAATACACATTGCGGTCCGCAAGATAAATAGTATGTCACTATTTACACAAAATTATATGTTTATTTCTATATTTTTTTGATGGCTCACTATATATGAGAGATAAATAAATAATTTTGTGTGGGCTGCAATACATTTTTTACATCGCGATCGCAACATAAATCATTTTCCATCAGAAAATTAAGTGAAAAATAGTAACAATTTGTACAGAAAGAGACAAGAAAAGAGACCTATTAGGACACTTATTTACCAACACTAATAAAAAGTGTCGTCATTTAAAAAGAAAAAAAAAAGAATTAGAGACAAATAAAAAAAAATGTCCCAAAATAAAATAATTTAACGACACTTTTTATATTAATATCGTCTATTAAATAAATAAATAAATAGGACGGCATTTTATTTTATATCAGTCGTCTTAATTTTTTTAAACCTTATCTACTATAAATGTCGTAATTTTTTAACTTTAAACACAACATATTATTAATTAGCTCCCGATGTAAATGTGTTATATCGTTAAATTTGATCCCGATGGCTAATCTAGTAACACTTAAAACGACACTTTTATATACGTCGATATTTTTTAAGAACACTATTTTAGCATACCTAAGTTAAATTTTTAATATCGTTACAAACTCATTCTCTTGCAGTGGATACACATAAGTTCACAAATGCAGAAAGGGACAGTTCCATAATGTATAATAATAATAATAATAATAATAATAATAATATTGTATAGTAACCAATACCTGGGGTAGTCCTCTAAGTTTTGCGCGTAAGAGTGTACAAGTCAAGAGTCCAAATAAGCAAAAAAATCCCAATATAAAAAATATTAATTTCCTTGATTCAAAAGAAAAATAAAGCAAAATAGATAAACAATGAGCATTTCTATTTTGCTAATTATAAATTTTAAATTTTATAAACTAATTTTTTTTATTTACAAAAAATTAAGGAAAAAAGTCATACTACCTAAAATGGGTGTTTGAATTGAAAATAAATGTCCTCGGTTTTTAAATTTATGGAAACACCTCCGAAACATTTTTAAGAAATATCTTGAAATTTTCGATGTAGAGAAATGCTTACTAATTTAAGTGTACATACATATTATTTGACTACTCAATCTTTGACCATATATACATAAATTCACTAATAATGTGGAAAGGAACAGTTCCATAATATATATATTCCAATAATAACAATTATAATAATATTGTATGGTAAGTAATGCCTGGCGTTGTCCTCTAAGTTTTGCGCGTAAGAGTAATAGAAGTCAAGAATCCAAATAAACAAAATATCCCAATAAAAAAATATTAATTTCCTTGATTCAAAAGAAAAAAAAAAAAGTAATACATGTCTCTTGTTTACCGTTGGTGAATATCAACCTTAATCATTTTTCTTCAATTTTTATTTGGCATTGATTCTATGGATTTTTGTTTGTTAATCATGATAAATTATAGATATGATCATGGGGTTGTAACTTTTTCTTAAAAAAAAACAAAATTATTTAAAATTAATTGAAGGCAGAGTTATAGTAATTTTTTAAGTAATCACTCATAAATGATTTTTTTTCAAAATTTACATTTGACTTTTTTCCACTTCTTAAATTATATACAGAGCATTCCAATTCAAAAGAATTAGCCCACCAATCCACCCACAAAAAGCCTCAGATAACTCACACAAATCCATCCGCAAGAGAGGGTATACTTCTATTTCAGTTTTGCTTTCTGAAGCTAAAGAGGGTATTTCACTCCTCCTACAGTAATCAGAAATTAGACTTATAATTTTTTCCTATGTTATAAAAAAAAAATGTTTTGTTTACTCAATTTTGAGTTTAATTAATGTACCTATAATATGTGAGTATATTGATTTTCATGTTAAAACTAGGATGGATTTAGAAGGTTTCCAGTTCAAAATATCTCTTCACCATTTGTTTCAGGTTCAAAACCTCCTTTCACCATTTAAAAGATTTATTCTTTTGAGATTCCATTTTTCTTATAAGAATCCTCCAGACTCCACTAGTTAGTGAATGTGGCGGTCTTTCGGATTTAATTTGGTAAAATATGTTAAGAAGCTTTTTTTTTTTTTTTTTTTTTTTTTAGTAAAGAATATGGTAGCTAGAATAAGCTGAACAATGGTGTTACAAGAGACTTGATATTATAATCATCCTTAAGATAATACATTATGTTTAGTGTAAACATATAGAAATTAGACGTATCCAACATCCTCTCCTTTCATTTCATAAAATACCTTTAGAAATCACAACTAAAATACGTTAAGGCTCAATAAAATTTGTCTCTATAATTAATCTAAACTGATCATTATAAGCAAATCAAGTTTACTACACTTTTCGACATTTCAATATGGAATTGTAGTGTGACACCTCAACTATCTAAGGAGCTAAGTTAATGTTAAAAAAAAAAAAGCACTAAATGTTGCAATTGTACCCACAAAGTGGAGTGCACAAATATATATATATATATATATATATATATTAACAAAAATTAGTGAAGTGTATTCATCAGACCCCCAATATACACTTTAATTTAATATATGAAACTTGTATGAGGATATAAAGCTTTTAAAAAACTATATAAATAACCAATATAATTATAAGTTAAGTTTGATCTAACAAGAAATTAACATTAAAACCAATTAAATTAGATACAATTTAGAAACATCTTAGACTGCAAGGACATGTTGAAGAAGAAGATGACCTTTGCAGCACCTGAAGGAAGCATAGTGATGCCACATATATATTTATATATGTGTGCGTGTTCAAATATTATGAAAAAATAGTAAATTTGAATTCTAATTTAATTTAATTTGCCATATATATCCATTAGTTCAACTCTTGCTCAAATTACTTATAATTAATTTGAAGTTTTCTAAATCCCTATATATATATATATGCCATTCTGTCATGGAAAATTTCTGTTCTTGATTGAATATTTTGGTGAAAGAGCAGAGGCACTACTAGATTTGCTATAGATGTTAATTAATTATAAGATTGCAAAAATTGCAATTGAACACTGACTATGGACGGCTGCATTTTTGTATACTAAAAATGTTCTAATTAATACTATATTTCTGCAATTTTATTGCAATGCTAGGCTGCTAGCTGTGTTTTTTGCAACTCAGATACCAACAACCACAATATGAATTTCTTGTTTTCAAATTTTAATCCTAAGATATATTTACAAAATTCTATATATGAGAATTTTTTAGTCAAAAAATTATTTAGAATTATATTTTTGCAATTAGTTCTAATTAATCTTATTTCTGCCAAAATTGGTAAAATTTTTGAATGAATTTTAAACTTATAAAAGTTTTCTTTTATTATAAAACATATCCTTAATTTGAAAAATAATATTCATTTTATTTAAAATAAATTTTTTAATTATTTTTTGGTACAGAAAAATATATAAATTCATTTGCAAGTGAAATTTTACTTAAAAGTTATATATAAATAAAATAAATTTCTTAATAAATTTAAATCAAATATAATATTAAATTTTATGTTAAATAATCAACAATTTTATTAATAATCAAGAGATGAATATAATAACATGATCTTTTTAATTAATTGTTTATCTCTTATTCTAAAATTTCATTGAAAATTTTAAAAAATGGAGATTTTTTAAATTAATTATATCTATTATTTTTAAAAAAAAATTATTATTGATTGGCCATCACATAATCAATTAAGCTGTCTCCAACCTTCTTTAATTTAAATTACACTTTGAAGCCATTTTCTAAAATAATGTTGCAGCTAGCAAATACATACTATAAATTAATGGGTTGTATTAAACTAGTTTTCTTATTAATTAAACTTAATTAATACAACAATATAAGAGAGTCATATAAGCATACAGATAAAAAAAAAAACTATTTGCCACAAAATTTGAAAGAACAACTTAATTTGTGGAATCAGGAAGCCATTAATTAAGAAATGGTTATTCTAATTTAAGTACTTATCCTATTAATATATTGTTAAATCCATTTTTTGGGTACAATCCAGCCTCAAGATAACATATTTGAAATGATCATTGGAGACAGAGTGGGCAGGCCAGAATCTAGTAGGTTTAATTAAAATGAAGAATTATTCTTCCATTTTTTATTTTTTTAAAATTTTTTTTAGTGTAAGACTATATCAAATCTTACTTCTTTTTAAAAGTCACTTAATTTTTTCGTTTATAGAAAATTCTTATGATCATTTATTTTTTGTTTCCTGTTAATTTATTAAGTTTATATTAATGCCTGCCATTGGGAGTTATTAGATAGGGATAAGTATAAAGATTTACGTTTGTGCTTTAGATGTATTAGTATCGGATGTTTGTGGGTTTTTTTTAACACTTTAGTACTTGTAATTTTATATTTATAATATTTAAGTGATAAAGTTTATAATATTTATATTTTACAATTCATAATTTTTTTTTCAGCATTCAAAAATTTGATTTTTAATTTTAATTAAAGTCTCATAATTTTAACATGAATTTGATGATAGTGTCATTGTTTGTGGCGTTTGAAATCTTTTTGTAAACCAAAAATATGAAAAATAATTTTTTGTTATTATTACCACCTAAGTAATGGACGCACTTGTTTTTTTCCTACTCTAGCAAATTGCATTAAAATTTTAATTTTTAAATATTTGAAAAGAGAAAAATCATAAAATCTAACAAATTTTTTATTTAAGTGCTATATAATTTAAGTGCTATAAATATAAAATTATATAGCACTAAAGTATTTAAAAAAGAAAAAACCACAAGCCCCATGCTAAAATTGCTAAGGCATAGGATCTTTACTTATCCCTATTATATATTTAGTTGAATTTGGTCCTTTGGTTTTTGTTAGAAGTACATGGGTTTCTCATGCATGCTGTCATTTACTACTTTATGCAATTTTATAAATATTTCATTAAAGAAATATTTTATGAATACTTGCAAGTTCTACCTCCTTTTTGCACACAACATAATATGATGATGCCATTGTTCTGGTTGTAATTAAATGATCTTGAAGAACAGAAAATAATTAATCAAACAAAACAAAAATAATTATAGGCAAAGATAACAAAATAAATCACATTATCAAGTTCTACTAAAGAAAAAAGTCCAATAAAAAAAAAAAATCAGCTTGTTTTCTCTTTTTTTTTTTTTTTTTTTTTTTTTTTTTTTTTTTTTTTTTTTCCTACAAGGGAATGTACAGTAGCAAGGATGATGTGACTGATAAATAGGTTTTGATCCCATCAGGGTAACTTGGAAGCTAATTCCTCAACAACTTCTTGCAAGATTTATTAGCTGAACAAATAATTACAAAAAAAACAAAAAAAAAAAAAAAGCCAATTTAATCAGAGGCAATCGCAACAGGAATATGGTCAATATAGATTTTGCAACAATTTTCTGCCATAGACAACAGAAGTAAAATTCTATTGCACCCCTTGTACATTTCACTCGAAAAACTGGAAGAAAAATGGGTGTACACATGGGATGAACCATAAACAAAAAGCAGCTGCAGACAAAGAACCATTATCACTAGGTATGCATATAAAGTACAATTAATGATATCAAATGAGAATCACTGCTGTTCATCTTCAGCCTGCTCGTCCCCAAAACCCCGTTGTGCGATTCTGTAATACAGTATACCCATTGTTGCCATACAGGCCCTGCACATGATTACAACACACTTGGATTAGCAATGTGTGCTTTGTCACAAGTACAGAAGACCTCAAGCAATTCCATATAGCAAATCAGCATCAAATCAGTTTCTTATAGATAATGCTCTTATTAGATGATTATATGCTCACTAAAAGCTTACATGATTGCTATAAAGAGAAGAATTTTTCGCGGATCCATTCTTGATGGCCGTTGGTGTCTTGTACGGCCTTCTGAGACATCATCTGCATTTGATGCATCTTTACGTGGAGGTGCAGTTACTGGTAAAGTTGGTAGTGCATTTGACCAGAAGGGAAGCAATGCTCTAAGAAATTTGTGGCGGAATGGACCTGCAAAAATTTATATTTTGGACAGGTTATAAAACAATCAGCATAAAAAAATTCAAAGAGAGACATCAATCTTACCACATGTCAATAGCTTATCAAACAGTTCTGGCATGACTGAGAGAAATGGCTTGTAACATGCCAGAAAAAATACTATGAGTTGGAATAAATTATATCAGGCATCAGATACCACTGTTACACTCCTCTCACATTGGTGCCATCCGAACATCTAAGTCATGAACATTTCCCATGCTTCTACATACATATATTGGTTGTTGATAGTTTTTTTTTTTATCCATTTGATTATATGCTGAGCTTTTTATGCATGAGTTCATCTTGGATTGATTCAATATTTGACACGCATAGTAGGCAAATGTAAGAAGAATAAAAAGCAAAAAGATAGATCTCATAAAGTCTCACAATCACTTGCATCATTTGAACTTGCTTATATATAGTACAATTTCTACTCACCCCTTCGACTGTACTTTTTACGATTCCCATCTTCATCATCTGCAAAATATGAAATTTCTGAATTTTGTCTCTCAACATGGATGCCGCCCTTTCTTGTTGTAGCACCAGGCTGTATTGGATAACAATATTTCAAAAGAAATAACATAAGAAATTGAAGCAATAAACAACAGGAGCTATCTTGATATACACATGAAGGAGCGTACATTAACAAATTATCCGGATCAAATAACTGGAGAGAATGGGGAAGGGAAAAATTAAAAAAGAAGAGATAAGGAAACACTTACACCAACCGGACTAGTGTTTTTCAAATAATTTCCTGCTGAACTGGGACTTTCAATCTCCACAATATCTGTTACTGAAATTTTAGGAAGCCCAGTTCCATCAGCTATGCTTATTTCATCATTTGTCACCAAGGGTGATGAAGAAATGGAAACCAGTGGGTCTGAGGCAAATGCAGGAGGTGGTGCTGGCATTGAAACTGGATGATTTCCAAATAAGTTCTTTTCTAAACCAGTCTGTAAGACAGCAAGCAAAACTTCTTAAAACTTTACCAGAATAAACAAGACTAGAAATATCAGCTCTTATAAAAGTAAAGTCTTAAACTATTTAGAAGTAGGCATCAATATTTCATTCTCCAATAACATCCCCCCACCCCCTCTTAAAAAACAAGAAATAATTTCATCTCACGTTTCAAAAATCCTTCTTGTATATATAATATGAAACCAATAATATAGTATCCCCATTAAACAATGCAAAACTTTCAATCTACTTGCTCTTAGGAGAAGCAATGCTAGAAATACTAGTCACCCCTTGCAAATTCACCACTGAAGATGTCTGTTGAGAAATCCCCATCGAAAACAACAGTAACAATTTAATAAGTATCTACAGCCAATGTCAGCTGTCCTGATACTATGATGGCCAGGCCGTTCATGGCATTCTTACAATCTTTAGCATACTGTAATCAAGGATCCAAGTATACACCTTACCTGCATGATAGCTTCCTTCAGCTTTGAATGAAGACGGGATCCTGAATCTTTAACACTTTTTGGAGGCCATATCTACACCGTTAAAACATCATTGTAAGTTATAGTTGCAGTGTACCAAAAAAAGTTACTGTAGCCAACTTCCGTACAACATAATGAAAATAGATTAGTTGTCTTTTCTTCTTTTACATTTTCCAGCTCTCACAGGGTGAGGCAGAATGTATTTAAATCTAAACAGATATCCCAAAGAATGACAGGCAGCAGTGCAGAGTTCTAGAGATGGAATAAACAAAAAAGGAGTTATTCTAATCATAAAGAAATCCAGAATGGAACTTTATGACAATAGAATTATATGTGTGGCACCATAAACATAAAAACTCTGTTGAATTTTTTCATAAAAATATTGAACACTCTTGCTTAGTATTCCGGTTGATAAAAAAGAAACAGCATATCATCAAGCTATCATTTCTTGATCCACATTTGGAGCAAAAAATTGTCAAACCATCTGCACATTATCAAGTGGAAAGCTTTCATATGATCTCATCCCAAGTCACAATTCTGCCCTAATCTCAAAATTATCACACCTCAATCAGTAATGCAAGTTCCACATATTCCATTGTCCATACACAAAGGTGTATGAGCATCTACATATATAGCTTTAATAACTAACTCTATCCATCACAAATTGCTAGTTCACAGTAATGTTCCACCTTCTCAACGAAATTGGTTTCATTTAGTCTGGAAATGCATCTCTTACCTTTTGTGTAATTTAAAAGCTCCCCCTTTCCCAGGTGCTTGCAATGGCAGATAAACTACCCCGCTAATTATCAAATTTTTCCTAATTTAGCCATTACACAAGACTGTCTTTTCAACTTCCAATCTTTAAGTTCCTAGGGGCCCATAAATCACATCCCCAATCACATTTTATATTTTCATTAGGTTCCTAACAAGCCATCATGAAATTCAACATTTGTCTATGAGACAATTTACTTTAGCACATTAAAAAACTAACTACACCAGTGTATATTAGCTCAACTCAATTCAAGTAAGCCTTAGTTCCAGAGTAAACAGATTGGAGAAATATAAAGGAGATAAATGTAGACAAATGACATAATTGACTTTCAAGTGTTCTTACCGATGTTGAACATGAAGGACATACGTATCCAGCAGGTGCAGTGTGTGGAGGAAAGCTCTTGATATGCGAAGCCAAACAGTTTGTGTGTATAACATCTACAATGAACCCAAAATCAAATTCATATCATCTTACGCATTTCATATAAAATTTGCATGTGAAAGCATACAGCTATATTTGCAATAAAACGTACGCAAGCAACCCAATCGGGTGGTCTGAGAACCATTCCCCTCTTCAAGAGTAGCTTGGCATGAGCAACATTTAGGAGGCCAATCATACTCTCCATCTATTACCCACTCAGAGTATGTTCGAACCTAGAAAATATTGACAAGAAAAATATCAAGGTAAAGCCCAAAGGAGCCTCATGCAACTTTATTTCTAGTTTTAAGCATGCAGATGCAATTACAGCATATGTACAATATCATATAGGCACACAAGCAGAGTATGCATATATACTTCTCGTATCTTTGCACATATAGTTTACACACATTTCAAAGTATCCTGTGATTTTTTTGCCAATGAAGCATCTGTTTCTATACAACTCCTAGATAGGTTTCACTAGATTTTGATTTTGAATTTTACTTTTATGCCTAAAGCCTTTTTTCATCTTTTTCAAAACCTAGCGCATAGTCCGATAATGACTTCTCCACCACCATGAACATGCTCCCCCTTTTTCAGGCATTTCTTCCCCAGCACCCATCTCTTGATCTTTTCTGTTATGATAGTTCTCGTCACTGCCACTGAATCCAACGACTTTTCATAGTATATATCTATAATTTGTCAACCTATTTATTTTTAAAATGACAACAAGTTGTTACAAAATGTAGCATTAAGATAATAATTTTATCAAGTATGTCAACAAATAAATAGATTGTAAACTAACGAGCAATAAACTAAGGAGATATGAACTAAAACATACATACCACACATATCTGATGCTCCGTGAAGCATATGCATTCCCCACAAACAGGGACCTTGTGCACAAAACAATATAGTTTGGTAGCCTGAAACAGGGAAAAAATCCACATACATCAATACTCACAATCAAGAAAAAAGTCTCAGGTAGTATTTTGAATAAATCAAAACAAAATTCCTTCCATTTGCAAATGAACTGCATTCTAACATTTGGATGTGACCAACAAGAAAAATCATTTCAAATTTATATTCTTATTGGCACGCATTTCAAAGTTTTGTAGCTCCCCTATTAATTTACAAATTTGTTGTTCAAGTGTAGTCAAATCCTCCAAATTAACGAAATAAAATTCCAAATAAAATTCTCATTTATACTTAAAACAAAATGAATTTAGAGTTCTAAAACCTACATGAATGTCACAAAATTTCACGAAATTCATTTATACCAAACACACTCCTACTTTTCCATCTCTCCAAACAGTCAACGATGACACATCAGAGTAAGCTTAAATCAAGAACTGTTCCAGCACAAAACAATCCCCCATCAATCAACTCCACATCAAACATTACTCAATGCAATACCTATTTCCCCACAAAAAACCACCAATTCTACAATTCAGCCCCAAAATGCGATGTAGCAAACACAATGCAGCAGAACAACGATCATATATCAACATAACTACATCACTCCCAAGCTTAAAACCCAAATAAATAAGACAAAAAACAGCAAAGCCTACACCTTTAATAGTACCCATAACACCACAATTCCACATTCAACTGAATTACGAGTAATCAACATAAAAAGAATTTTAAAAAAACAAACAAACAAACGCAAGATCATAGATCGAATTTAAATCAGATCTAAAAAAATCAGATACACAATTAAACAAAGTGAGAGTGTGGGAGAGGGAAAAGGGTACCTTGCGGCATTTGCAGACCACCATTGGAGCAGCAGATACAAATCGGAATCTATGAGGTTGAGAGTAAAATTAGGTTTTTTTTTTTTTTTTTTTTTGAGGAATTTAGCATAAAAAAAATTGACAGTTTTTAAGGGTTTAAAGGATCAAAGAAAGAGAGAGTGCAAAGATCTGATTTTTTTTTCAGAGTTATGTTTTTTAAAAAATTTTAAAGAAAAATTGAGGAAGACAATAGAATCATTTGTATAATAATAATAAGAAGAATAATTAATAAAATAAAGTTGGGCTTCTTTTGCTTATGGACTTGGACATGCAAATCCACACACACATACATGCAAATGCAATATTAGAATAATTTGTATTCCAAAAAAAAAAAATCAATTGTAAAATAATATCTCATGAAGGGATATTTTTAATTTTTGTCATTGTTATATATATTACATTCCAATAATTAAATTTTTACTATTTATTATAAATATTAAATAGTAGAAGATTTTCTTAATCTAGGTCTTCTTCTCTTCTTCTCTTCTTATAATTATGAGATTTGGCCATTTTTTTTGGTATATAATATATTCATATGCTAAATTTGAGTATACATCTCAAATCTTAATGTATATTTTTTTTTATAGTTTTATAGCTTTATAGTATTTTTTAACTAGATTTTTTTTAGATTTTAGTAGTTTTTTGTTTGTTTTTTTTTTTTTTTGGTTATATGTGATGGTATGAAAATTTCAATTTAAGGCTCCGTTTGTTTACGGAAAATATTCTTCCCGAAAATATTTTCCTTTATTTTCTAGTGTTTGGTTACCAAAATAAAATAAGTTAAAGGAAAATAAGTTATTAGTAAAAGGAAAATAACTTAAAAATATGGGAAAACAACTTTTCATTTTGAAAACGGGAAGTTATTTTTCAAGACTTGAATGCTTATCAAATATAAAGAGAGAGAAAAAATAAAAAATAATATTACCATTTATATGTAATATTGTATAATTTAGGAAAAAATATATTATAAACTAAATACTAAAAATATTTTTTAACTATTTTTCTAGTATTATAGCCAAACATAAAAAAATATTATATTTTTCTGGAAAATATTTTTTTTGAAAAATATTTTTCAAGAGACATAATATTTTCCATAAACAAACGGAGCCTAAGTAACCAAACATTAGAAAATAAAAAAAAATATTTTCAAGAAAAATGTTTTCCACAAACAAACGGAGCCTAAATGTTATAAGTGTTTTATATTAGAACAATAAAAAATGGTACAAATTGTATGTTATTATTCTTATTTTATATTTATGGTTAACATAATCATATCTTGTATTACACTTGACATAGGCAAAAGATTTCCAAAATATTATTTCAGATATGTGATGATTTTATATAAGAGTTATAATTTAAGAGATGGAGACCATAAAAGGAGATATATTCGAGAGGAACCTGAGTTAAATATTTTAATTTTCATTTGATATATCACACATTTAAATTTATAAAAAAAAATTAATTTACGTTCAAAATGCTATACTAAATTGGTGGATGTGGTGGTTGTGTGATATATTTGTTAGATATTAAATATATTCAGCATGTTATATATTATAAATTCAATTATAAAAAGTAATATATATGTAATAAATAAAAATTTTGTAAAGTTGTAGTTTTTACTATTTTTATTTTTTTTAAGCATCTAGATGGAATAGTTAATTTTCAATACCACAATGGGGAAAACCATAGGGAGTGAGGGTTCGATCCTTAGTTTCCACAACATATGTCCACACATTTTGCCACTTGAATTACTCATATGACCGTTTTTACTATTTTAAAAATGATGCATCTTTATTTTTTTTTTATTGAATATATCTTCTCTCTTTTCTCTTCATTCTCTTTAAAAACATCCTCTGTTCACTAGTGGTTTTGAGATTGGAATATATATATATCATAAATCGATGTTGGATCTTATTTATGATGCTTCCTTCTAAGTGACGATATATATTTTACGATTTTTTATTAATTATTAATAATTCTTTAATCTAGCCAATGGAATAAAATATTGATAAATTATAATGGGAATAATGAAATATTGGTAGAGAATTAAAAAAAATATTATCAAATTATATTCTAATTTGACTCTTTAATAGCATCTAACAATGTTCAAGATGAAAAGGATTTCTTTATTGTTCTTCACATTGTAATTTTTTTGAGATGAAATATTCTTCAATTGTATAAAAATTTTATTTCAAATAAATTTGCATGTACTGAAATTTATAACTTTTTTCTTTAAATGAAATTTCACCAAATTTGCTAAATAAGGAAAACTACTTTCAAGCATTTTGGGTCAAATCCACAAAAATGGCTAAAATATTAATGTCTTCAATTTCATATCAGAAGACAATCTTATCCACAAAACTAGGGGTGTAAACGAACAGAGCCGCTCGCGAGCAGCTCGGCGCTTGACTCGTTAAAAGCTCGTTCGAGCTCGTATATTAAAGCTCGTTTAGTAAACGAGTCGAGCTCAAACTATGCAAAGCTCGGCTCGTGAAAGCTCGTGAACAAGCTCGAATAAGGGCTCGCGAACCGGCTCGCAATTTTAATATATTAATAATTTAATTTGAGATATACAATATATAAATTTCTATTCATTTAAATATTTTAAAAATATATTATTACAAAAAATCATAATTTTATAATAAATTATTTAGTAAATAATTTATTTTAAATTATTTTAATGAATAATTTAAATTTATACATTGTATTTTTAGAAATTTT
>CATIWO010069464.1:0-10570 GCA_949673435.1 Macaranga tanarius | reverse complement strand
CTCCAAATGGTGTAGAATAAGGCCCATGATTGCCTCCTTCATGTTCTTTGCTCTAGCCCTTATTATTGGGCCTCCATTGTAGCTTAATGGATCCAAAGTCTTTTTATATGCTGAATTCATCCCATGATCATTCACATCACATTCCTAAAATTATATTAAAATCAATCACATCCTAAAGTATTAAATCTGTTATTAACTCTTGATCTTCTATTAACACTAGACAAAATAGAAAAATTATACATGTTTCTAACTCATCACTAAGTGGAGTTACCACAAATAATGGAACCATCAATCTTGACGGTTGTCACCCCATTTTTGAAGTAAAAATAAGAGATACAAAGGAATATGATGTGCCAAGATCAAATAAGACTCTAGTATTAAGGTAATATACTAGGAGAGCACCTACAATAATTGCATTAGAAGCATGTGCATCTTATGGGATAAGAGTAAAAACTCTAGCTTATCCTCATTCTCCCTACTGAGATATGGATAGTTGTGCAAATCCTCTGCCACCAAATCTTCCACTAGGTCTTTCTTCTCTACTGATATACTAAAGCTGCCACCGGTAAGCATCCTTTGAAGCAGATGGATAAAAATATCTCAGGAATCACTCTTTGAACTCCAGCCAAGACATGGTATTCATATGGGCCTGTATGGACTGCATAAATCAATCCTGAGCCACTGTTTAAATTGATAACTCAACCACTAAAATCCTCTGATAATCTGTATGCCTTGTCTTAGTCTATGACTCTATTGTATTAATGAAGTCTAATGCATCTCTTGTGCTATCATTAGAAATTTTTCCAATCATAAAGTACAGGAGTACAACATCAGTGTCTGACATTTCTTGGTTTCTTTGTTAAAGTATCTATTGAACCAATGGCATGATTTAATTAAGTGCAGCTAAGCATTAATTAATCCCTGTCATTCCAACTACGAATACTACAGGATCTGCGTCTAGGTCAACTTGCTCCACTTATGGCTACTGCTCTTGCCTTTGGGCGACTGCAGCTCTTGGTCTACCCCTTCTTCTAGCAGGTGGGGCAAAAGGTGGATTAGGAGCTTCATCCTAAAAGGATTGTTTATCATCATTGTCGGCTGCTTCTGCAGTTGGAGTAGTTCACGTTCGCCTCATTATGAAAAAGAATCAAGAATAGGAATTCAAGACATAACAAAAATATCCTATCGCACAAGCTGAATTCTAAAAATAATGATGACAATCAATGATGATACCCAACCTAATCACCGTACTAGTTTCAAGAAAAGACAAATGTTACTAATTAAAAAAGATGCACTTAAACCCAGAGCTCTGATACCAACTTTTTCACGAGCTAAACCCAAGACACGTGAACGACATTAAGGAATGCGAAAGCTATAAGTTTCCTAAACCCGTAGCAAGCCTTTCAAAGAAATTTTTAAAATAATACCATCTAACACATAACATTTAACAAAAATCCGGCAAAGTTTCCCCTAAAATCGAAACAAACTCAAATCCTACAATACAAAAATAACACTCCCAAAGGATAGCTCAACTCAACTCTATATCATGAACATCAACTAATAAAGAATCACAATCAAATCACCATAATATCATGCTACAAGATATAATTTAATAAAATCCACATAATACAGAATATTGGAATAACAACATAATATTCAACTATTACGGTGTCTATAGTACAAATACATAAGGCTAATAATACTAGGATCTACACCAACCAGCTGGTGAAGAAGGAAACTGGCAAACTAAAAGAAACTAGCAATCTGACTCTAGATGTCCTGAAAATAATAGTTGAGGGAAGTCATACCTTATTAGGTGAATTAATATTAGGAAATGCATGATAATTTAAAAATTACTTACTTAAAACTATTAAGATCATTAAAATAAGTTAAAAATACAAAAAAGAAACTTTGCAAGCCATAACATTTTAAATCATTTCTCTTACAACCATAAAATATGATTTACTAAAATATTTCTTAAACCTTTATTCTTTTCATAAAGATATACATAATATAATAAAGTATTACTGGTGGAAAATAGTGGTAGAACCCTATACCTCAAATATATTAACTTTATAGCTCTCTTAAATCCAACGGACTGCCGTCCCGAGAGATTATACTCAACTGAGTTACAACCATAGTCAAGTCATTTATTCCAACGTTGATGCCTCGAGAGAACAAGCTCCATCGAGGTCCATCTCAACTCTTGCTCGAGAGAATAAGCTCCACAGAGCTAAATTATAATTTTGCCCGAGAAAACAAGCTCCACCGAGCAAAAATACTCATACCTGAATTAAAATCATACAAGTACGCACATGGTCCTAGTGACACTCACCAGGTAGCTCGTTCTACCATAGTCCCCAAATTTTTTTTATAATCAATACAATAAAACTAAGACAATTAAATCTCGATATTTCATTTAAAATCATACATGCTATTTAAAATTTCTATAATAATAATTTGATCATCATAAATAATAAATAAGCATTTATATTATAAAAATCATATTTCATCTCCAATTTAATTAAGGTTATTAAGCACAAAATAGCAACAGATATTTCATAATATTAACTTACAAGTAGAGCGTGCTAGTTGACGTGTCCTCATCTGCCTAGAATCCACAGCTCTAGCTCCCGAACTCTCTTGAATAATAAATATTTATTTAATAAAATCAACAAGTAAATTCCTAAAAATTAAAGAATTATCAAAATTGGCTTGCGAATGCTCAAGATATGAAATTTGATGCTAGAAAATTAGTTTCGGTGAGTTAAATGAATTTAAATGGAGATATAAGAGTTTTCACCGAAACCATTCCAGAATTTGTATCTCACAATCTGTAAAGAATTTGACTTTGCTCCAATTACGTAAATCAATTCTCACAATTTATACTATTTATTAAAAATAAAAACAAAATTTTCAGAGTTGGCCACTATTCTTACCGCCTGTGAGTGGGACCCTCCAAATTTTCTCACCGAAAATCATCATCCACGCAAACCAAATATACCAACACATTCAGAACAACCTACTGAGTTCAAATATACCACTAAATACATAAAACAACAATCAGAGCAAAAATAGGAGTTTACCATTCAAACTCCGATGAAGGCTGAAACTGTGCAGATCTAATGTATGGTTAGTCTCATTCAACTCCTGGAGACGAGTTGAGTACGCTGATGGTGGTGGTCGGCAATCACCGGAAAAGGAGATTCAACGCTGGAAGTACATGGTCGAATCTTCAGAGGCTTGTTGGCAAAAATCTAAAATGTTTCAGATGAAACAAAAACCACCGATGTATAGAGGACGTTGAGAAGGAGCTGTAGTTCAAATTTGGTGCTGATCGGACTTCATCTGCAAGTGAACGGAGAGAAAAATAGTGACATGTGCTACAGTGTAAAGTGCAGATAAGATCAGGGTCTTATCTAAAATTCTGCAGCTGATCTATATATAGATAAGGAGGTTGGCGAATTATCAGTCTAGTACCCTCATTTTTGGCAAAAATTTAGCTTAGTCCTCCCTCTTTAATTTCTTACAAAAAATTTCTAGCAATTAAATGGGTTAATACACAACTTGATATATATATATATATAATAATGACAACAACATTAATAATAATAATAATTCAAGTTATTACAATATTGATGGAAGGGGAAATGTTATAATATTGCAAAAAGAAATAATAATAAATATATTTTTAAATGTCAAGGATGAATTAGTACAATATGATAAAATAGAGGGGGTAAATCATAATTAACCTTTAACAATAAAATGAATGAAATAAATTTTAATATTTCAAAAATTATTAAAAATTGTTGGTGACTAAATAAATTTGTCAGATAATATGATATACTATAAATAAATTAAGAGCTTAAATATAATTTAAAAAAATATTGTTTAATTTTTTACTAAATATTTTTACGAAAGTATGGACTAATTTGTTAACTAACTAAACTATCAAGAAGTTTTCATTGTAATATTTGTTTACATTTCAGACAATAAGGGTGTAAATAAAATTTTTAGAGCTAATCTAACCTTTATTATGAAGTTCAAAGGGTAAATTGATAAAAAAAAAAAAAAAAGTCAAAAATGACAATTTGAACATGTCCAAAAAGTTTAATGGTCAAATCGAACCTTATTCCTATTAAATTTAAGTACCTTTGATAGATTGTTTCTCTAAAACAATCATATAATATTTATATGCAACTCAATTTTATTGAGCTTTTTTCAAGCACACCCCAAAATGTCCTTTTGAGTAATAAGCATGAAAGTTTTATTATAAAAGACAAGCAAAGAAAAATTTCATATAATTTCCTCCATTTTTTTAATTTTAATCAATTGTACTTATTTCATCGATTACTACTTGAAACTTTTACATTGGTTTTCAATTTGAATTTTTTTTCTTCAAGTCAAAGAAAAGGACTATTATTTTTATGAAAATGACATTAACTATTACATTTGTTCACTATTTCTTTTAAAGAAATTATGACATTGTAAGTTCTAAAAGTTTTTAATTTTTACAATTAAGTCTTGTAAGTTTTTTTTTTAAAATTAAGTCCCATAAGCTGATAAAAAAATTAACAACTAGTTCTAAGGCATTAAAGTAAATGGAAATTACTGATATGTCTAGTTTATCCAATTGAATCAGGGCGTATCTATAGCTGACTTAATAGTTCTATTACCAAAAATAAAATAAAATAAAATAAAATAAGTGGTTATCATCTTTTTCTTCCTTTTAACTACTGCTTCACCTCCATGGTTCCATCCACCACTACCCATCATTGTTGATACTCAAATCGCTACCAAAACTACTAAAATTTTAAGAAAATGAAGATTTTGGCCTCCTTTTTTTGTTTACAATATCGATTTATAATGGAACTTATTATTTTACATAATCAATGGAGAAGAAAAAGGCAAGTGAGTTTTTTTTTTTGGTTGCTATTGACAAAGCCAACACAAGTTTGATTCAATATTTTCATGGAAGTGGGTTTTGAAGTGAAAAATTTCTCCCCTTTTTAGATACAAGAATTGAATTTTGATAGTGCAAATATTTCTCCCATTTTTAAATATAAGAATTGGGTTTTGACAGTGAAAATATTTCTCTTATTTTCAGGTACAAAAATTGGTCCTAAACACAAAAATGTCATATTTTTAGCACAAATTTATTCTATTTTACCTTTTTCATATTGTATTTATGTTGTTTTATATTTATATAGCAAAAGTAATGAATAATTAGAAATGAATATTGTCTAATTTAGTTCTCAATGTCTGAATTTATTTGATATCTTGAATATTATAACAATTAGTATAGAAAATTTAGAAGAGTTACTAATAATAATGATGTATTTTTCAAAGAAAGTTTCTTAATATCATAAACTAAAAGAATTGAGAAAAGTGATGGTGGAAGAGAAAGAAGGTAAAGGAAGAAGTTAAAGAAAGAAGATGAAGTTATTTTATTTTAAGTGGAAAGATGAGTTAGAAGAGAGTATAACATGGTTATATAGGTGGCAAAATAGATTTGACTCAGCTACACACATCTTATTTCAATTGGATAAACTAGACATGTTAGTAATTTTTGTTTACTTTAATACTTTAGAACTAACGGTTAAATTTTTATCAGCTTATAGAACTTAATTTATAAAAAAAATACTTATAAAATTTAATTGTAAAACTTAAAAACTCTTAAAACTTACGGTGTCATTGTCCCTTTTCTTAAAGATCGAGAATGTTAAAAGTTTAACTCTTCAAATATAGTTGTATTTAACTTATTTTATGTGCCTTTTAAGATACAACTTATAGGAGTTTGTACTACTATAATATTTTTATTAATAAAACATATACACGTAAACATATATATATATAAACTTGTTGATATAAAAACATATGCAATTTGTTAAATTTTATCCTAAAATTAAGTTTGGTATAAATGTTCTAGTTTGGATAATTTTTAATTATATAATCTACCATTTATTTTAATCAAAATTTGATGTGGAAACACTAATATGGCATATTCGATGAAGTTAGTAATTTTAAAATTTCTAGATTTTATTACCACATGAATTGCATATTGGTGTTAAAAACAAAATTTTTGCAACTTGTTGCGAATATGTTCTAAATTTTTACTTTTTTGACAAATATGTTTCATTTTAAGAAATTTTTGGCAAATATAATCTACCATTTTTCTTAATTAAAACTAACTACAAATGTGTTAATGTAGCATCCTCAAAAGCATTATATTATTATGAAATGAATGGCTCTACTGCCATATTAGTTGAACAAAGTTAGTTCAGTTAACTCCTTTAAATTTAAGTTTTGGATTCAAAATTTATATTTCAATGAAAATGAGAGAGCCGGTTTGAAAAATTAAATTTAATTTTGTTAAGACTAAAATATTTGGTTAATTGATCTTGATAAATATGTAATATATCGCAAATATTTAATTTTTTACACCAATATGCAATTGATATAACAGTGGAAACCATATTTCAAAATGACAAAACACTATTGAGGATGCCATCCACCCACACCTTTCCACTCAATTTTGATTTAAGTAAATGATAGGCTATATTATCAAACATTTACAATTATTGAACAATATATAGCTTTTTCCTAACAATAGGCAATACATAAAAAAGAACATTAATATTGCTACAAATATGGTTAATGAAATATATTTGAAAATATTTTTTAACAAAGTTGCCCCGAATCGAAAGTTAGCATATAAATGTCAAAATTCCTACTAAATTTGATACAACAAGTGACCATAGAAATAAACAAGACTAGTACAGACCTAAATCTTAAAGAAAATAGACAAGTTTCACACACATAAACTTAAACAAATTTGATAGAAAAGTGATTGTATTATTTATTGAATGAATTGTGAGAACATAGGTTATCTATTTATAGGGAGGCAACCCTTTTACTACATAGAAAATAAAATAAAATCTTAACTAAGATAGAAAAGTCAAATCCTAGCTAAGGTAGGAAAACTAAAAGAGAAATAAAATAAAAATCGTAATCAACTAGAAAATAAAATAAGAATCCCATAAATTATATAAGTTTTGACTAAATAAGAATAACTGAATAGGAATAATAGCTTCAGACCTTTCAGGCTATATGTTTGGACTTCTATCTCTTGACTTGATTCATATATGAGCTAGTTAGACATTTTATATCAGTCCTCTCCACTTGAGAAAAACTCGACCTTAAGTTGTCTAATATATAGATACAATGGTTCATCAAATGAATAAAAGAGTTAAATATCAGCAACATTAAACGTCTTAAAAATTCCCATACTATATGGCAAATGAATAACATATGTAGTATTATTGATCTTTTTCATAATTTTATAAGGACTGTACTTTTTAGGCTGCATCTTGCTATAAATGCCAACTGAAAGCTGCTCATTTCACATAAAACCATCATTATATCTACCTTAAATACTTGAACTCTACTGTGTTTGTTAGCTTCTTTTTTGTACTTACCATTAGCTTGCTCTTTCTCTTGTCTAACCTCTGCTTGCACTGTCTACCACTACTTTACCATATTTTTTATTACTGTATTTAAATTCGACATCTTTGGTAGCCTAATTAGATCAAGGGCATGCTAAGGTGCTTTCATGTAGATAACAAAAAATGGTAATTTTCTTATAGTCCTATGAATAACACTATTGTAAGCATACTTAGCATGTGCTAATACCAAATCCCATTACTTTGGTCTATCTCCACATATGCTACATATTAGATTGTCCAAGGTTCTACGACAACTTTTGTTTGACCATCTATTTGAGGATGGTTGTACTACTATAATTTAAATAAGAGTCAAACATCTTCTACAGAGTCCTCTAGAAGTTGCCAAGGAACTTGCTATCTTGATCTAAAGTTATGATCTTTGGCATAACCATGTAGACAAACAACCTCTCTGAAAAATAGCTTAGCAACACCATTAGCATCTAAGGTCTTTTTAAATAGAATAAAATGCATCATCTTAGAAAATCTATCAACAACAATAAAAATAGAATTTACACCTTGCTAGGTGTGAGGTAAGCCAAATACAAAATCTATAGACAGATCCTCCTAAATATTTTTCAGGAATAGGTAAAGGCATATATAAACTTGTGTTATATGACTATCCCTTTGCAATTTTGCATTCATAATAATTCTAAATAAATCTAATCACATTCCTTCTCAGATAAGGCCAATAGTACACCTCCCCAACTACAACAAGGGTCTTATCTCTACTCAAATGTCCAATTAATCCTCCTTTATGTAAGTCACAAATAACTTTCTCTCAAAAAGAGAAATTGGGAATGCAAAACTGGTTGCCTCATATTAAGTAACCATCATAAATATAAAAATCTTCATAGGACTAATTTGAAACACATTTCTCTGACATCTACTGAAAATCCTCATTGGTTCCATATTTTTTTTTTAAATGCTCAAAACTTATAGTCTTATTGCTTAAAGTGATAAGTAGATCTACACATTGACTCAATGCATTTGCTATATTGTTCTACACCATTGACTTATGCTTCAGTTTAAAAGTAAACTTTTATAAAAAAATTATGACCATCTAGCATACATGTCTTTACTAATACTCTTTTGGCTATTCGAATGCTTAAATGCATCGTGATCTGAGTACAAAATAAATTCTTATCCAACCAGATAATGCTCCCACACCCGCAAAGTACACACTAAAGAATAGAACTCTTTATCATAAGTAGTCCTCTTACGTTTAACATCACTCAACTTTTCACTAAAGAATACCATTAATTTTCCTCTTGAGAAAGAATAATGCTTATTCCCATACCACTTGCATCACAATCTACTTCAAATAACTTATTAAAATCTAGTACTACTAATATTGGGCAATGCATAACTTCTCTTTAAGATTGTAAAGGCAATTTTAGCTTCCTCTCCCCCATTGAAAATTTTATTTTTTCAAGTATTCTATGATTGTGGTTGTTATACTGCTTACATTTTTTATGAAGTTCAATCCATGAAAATTTTGAACTTCTGTCACAGTTTTTAGAGTAGACCACTCTCTAATTACTCTAACTTTCTCTTCATCCACTTGAATGCCCTGTGAACTAATGAGGAATCCTAAAAATAATAGTTTATTGATCATAAAACTGCATTTCTTTAGATTTATATATAAATTTCTTTCTAGTAGAGCTTTCATAACTTCATGCAATTGTAAAAGATACTCATTCTCTGATCGACTATAGATTAATATATCATGAAAATACATCACAATAAATTTTTCAATGAACAACGTTAACACCTGATTCTTTAGTTGTATAAAAGTGCTTAGAGCATTGGTTAACCCAAAAGGCATCACTAAACATTCATACAACCATTCTTTAATCTTGAAGGCTATCTTTTATTCATTTTCTAGTTTGATCTGAATTTAATGGTACCCACTTCTCATATCAATTTTGGAAAAGATAGTTGCTCCATTTAAATAGTTTAACATATAATCAAATTGAGGAATTGAAAACTTATACCTAACTGTGATTTTATTGATAGCTTTACTATCCACACACATACGCTAACCTTCATCTTTCTTTAGTGTTAATAAGGTTGGAATTGCACATAAACGCATGCTCTCCTAAATATGTCTCATTCGTAATAACTTCTCCACTTTCTCTTTCAGGATTTTGCTCTTTTATGGACTAATTCTACAATGATGTAAGTTTGGAAAACTATCTATAGGAAGTCAATATGGTGCTAGATGTCCCTCATTGAAGGTATCCCATTTGGTAATTCTTCTGGCATACTCTCTTTGAATTCCTCCAATAATAGTTTGATTATATCTGGATTCTTTGCTCCTTTATGCTCTTTATTAGCAGTCAACTCTTGTTTTATAATCAAGGCATGAACTTCCTTAGTCTCCTTACATGTAGCTTCTATCTCAAATTCTAAATGAGTGAAAGTAGAAAAAGTTCATCCCTCCACTTTTAAAGTTTTGTGACAATGACTTCCTTTTATAGGCAATAATGTGAATTTTATGCTATCCTTTTGTAATCTGTAGACATTCTCCCTCTTTACATATTGTGTATTGATGTTATACTGCTAAGGTCATTCAAATAATAAGTGATAAGTATCTATATCTATAATGTCACAATACACCTCATCCTTGTACTTGCTAATAGAGAAAGGCAATTTACATCATTCTATCACCAAAATCTTCTCAACAGTTTTAATCCATCTGATTAAGTATGGATTAGGATGCTTCTCCATAAGTAGTTGCAAGTAGGGGTGAGCACGGTCCGGTTCGGTTCGGAGAATGTAATTCTCCGGAATTGCTCCATACTATCGGAGATTTAAAAATTAAGTCTCCAGAATTGCTCTAAATTTTTAGTTCGGGATAGTTCGGAGATAAAAAATTTTGGTTCAATTCGGTTCGGAGAGCAGTTCTTCTCCACATTAGAAAATTCGGTTCAATTCGGTTTGGATATCGGTTCTTCTCCGAAATTAAAAAAATAAATAAAGATATAATTCAAATCAAATTATTAAACTACAAACCATTTCATAATTTTATTATAAAATTAAATAATTTTTAATAGTTTTATTTA
>CATIWO010069461.1:0-13032 GCA_949673435.1 Macaranga tanarius | reverse complement strand
TTATTATTATTATTATTACTACTACTACTACTATTATTATTACTATTATTATTATTACTATTATTATTATTATTATTATTATTACCCAAAATTTTCATTAGCTTATAAAAACTAAAACAAATCGACTTCATCTATCATTCTAAGCATTTTCATTTTTATTTTTTTTTTGGAAAAAATAGTTTTTTTTTTTTAAATGTCCAATGAATTTTAAACTAAAAATACATTTGCTTATGAAAATTCTTAGTATTTATTTGCAACAAAAAAAAAAGTATCTCATTTTTACTATACTTCACAAATCTAACTTAAGTGTAATTTTTTAGAGTGTAAGACATTCATTTACATATATTACACCTAATTATTGGATATACCATATATACTTATGGATATTTTACACCTATTTAATACAAACGGAGCCTAAGATTAGATAAGTTTTTTTTTTTTATTTTTTTTTATTTTTTATCAGGGACATGATACACTCCTTCACAAAACCATGACAATTTTGTAAAGGCATAACCCATATAACCCAAACACACACACTTTATAACCAATATGAGATCCCGAAGGACCAGCCCACTCCCCGGTTTATGTGAATAACAAGTTTTCTTATTAGTTATTCATGACAGTTCATTTTTGTAATTATCATTGGAAGTACACTCCACCATCATCAGGGGCATCAACTACATCAGCAATGGTGAGCTTTTCCTTGTCGAAGAAGAGGTCTTCTAGATTGTAGGGTGCAACATGAAATGGAGGTCCGTTCCAAAGAAACTTTGCCAATTGTTCATGAATTCTCTCTGTCGGATGAAAAGAATCCCACCAAACATACTCATCGGCATTTTCACATACTTCGAATTTTGTGATCTTTTTGTTGCCTCCACAACTGTTGACACCGCCATAAGGTCCGGTTCCACAACAAGCATTTACTCCATCTTTAAAGCCTGAAATGCAAAATTCTTTTAGTCTATTATGTATATATCAGTGTGCTAATAGTTGGATAATTGAATGTCTGTCTTTCGACGTGAATTTAAATTCTCAAATGTTTTTTTATGTACCATATTTGGTGGGGTTATTTATCCTGTCATTGAGCCACCTATTGAAATCAGAGTTGCAATACTTGAACCCTTTCAACAGATGTTCAAGGCTTGTGAGGATGGCTTTCAAAGCATTATTATGAGCCAATGCTAGGGAAGTTGCTGCCTCAAAACAGCCACCTTCGCTGGCTTTTGGATTTAAGGCTCTCATAACGGGAAGACAGCCTAAAGAACACAAGCTTAGAAAACCAAATTTTCTTGCTCCCTTGTCATACAATGCCTGAATTAAAAAGAATAAACATAAGGACAGGCTAATCAATTTTCAACTTCAAATATGAATAAGCATCCCCTAAAAGGGCTAATATTAATGAATTTCGAGTTAGAGCAGTACAAGGGTCATCTCTAAAAATATCACTAGAAGAAATTTGACAAATTATGATGCATAAAATTATCTTGTTAATGACAACTTGCTTCTGCAGTACAAGGGTTAAAAGTGGCTACCATTTCATAACCAACTTGCTTCTGGATGATAATGACACGCCGGAGTGGGCACACTGGACCAGTTTTTGGAAATTGAATATTCCACCTAAGATTAAAACTTTCATTTGGAAGGCTTGCAATGATTAACTCCCCAATCGTGATAGGCGGCTTACGAAAGGTATCCAAGTTTCTAATAATTGTGTGATTTGTGGAAAATATGGGGAGCATGTAATGCATACTTTTGTGGACTGTCAATTTGCAATTGATTGTTGGCGTTTAGTGGGCATTGATCTGGTCAATATAGATGTACATAACTTTGCTTATTAATTAGAACAAATGTTTCTTTGTTATGATAAGGACAAGCAGGAACAAGTTTGTACGGTTCTATGGGGGCATTTGGACTCATCGTAATAGGACTTTGTGGGAAGGGAGCACTCTATCAGCTTATCACTGCATGAGAAATTGCATACATTTTCTAGGAGAATGGCAAGAGACAAATGCGGGGCATCTTGCACCACAAAATGCACATAGGCAGCGACGGGAATATTGGGTCCGTCCTCACCCAGGGTCCGTCCTCACCCAGGAAAATTGAAGGTAAATATTGATGCATCACTTTCTCCAAATGGGAATGTGGTTGGGTATGGCTGGGTTGTTAGAGATGCTTTTGGGAGTGGCCAAATGGTGTTGCACAACGCAAATAATAGCAAACTGGTTACCTAAACTTTCTGAGGCAGCATGTTTAAGGGAAGTTATTAAATGGTGTCAAACGGTTGGTCTTGTGAATGTTGAAATAGAAAGTGACTCAAAACTTGTAGTGGATGGATTCAATGAGCCACATAATGAAAGAAGTGATTTCGGTATGTTGATGAATTGATGTAGAATAGAAGCTATAGGTTGTCAGAACCTTGTAGTCAAGTTTGTAAGAAGAACAGCAAATGAAGTTGCAAACTCTCTAGCTAGGAAAGCAAGAAGTGTTTCAGGTTATTTTGAATGGCAAGAGCCACCAGCGTTTGTGGCATCTCTCTTGTCTTTTGATGTATTGCATTCTTAACGTTTAATGAAGAGTATATTTTCCTCAAAAAAAAAAAGTATCCTTGTTCTTTCCGCTCCAATTTCTTAGCATTATGATAAGTCTAATATGATCAAAAGCATCCTAGTCAAACTTGATCATTTTATATAGGCAACTAGTATGTTACAAACTTTCGAGAAATAGACTGAAAATATACCAATTGAACCTTTATCCAACTTAAAAGTTTAAGTTATTTAGTGGAAGCGTCCAATTGGTATATAAGTTCACTTAATCTAAGATATAAAACCAATGTGGGATAAATTGTTTCAACACAACCCCTTGACACATGCTAGGCCCGACTAGCATGTGGCACAATGCTCCGATAAGGTTGTGTGGTAGAATTATTTTTAAATATCGGGCCCAACTATAAGGCGAGAAGAAGGCTTTATCAATTTAGAACGATTGTGTAGGAAGAATGTGTTTTTAAAAATCAGCGACAGCTTTAATACCCTCTTAGAAACTTTAGAGAAATGGTCCGAAAATACATCAATTGAAACTTTATCTAACTTAAAAGCTCAAGTTGTTAAATGAAAGTATTCAATTGGTATATAAGTCCACTTAATCTAAATTATGATGAAGGATGAATTGTTTCAATATAGTCAATATATATCTCATGTGATGTGCACGTTATAATTTTATATTTTATAAATATTTTTATTAAATTTTCTATTTTATTAAGTTATAAAAAACTTTGACGTATTAAAATTAATAAATTAATTTTAAAAATACATATATAAATAATGTAAGCATGATAAATTTAAATAACTAAATAAAATATGTAATCACAAAAAGTACAATTGAAAAAAATATACATAAAATAAATACCTAAATTTACTAAAAAGTAAAAAAAAAAATTTTCAAAATTATATTTGAAAATTGAATTTTAATTGAGTTCCAACGACATATATAAAAAAAATTAAAAAAATTTAATACCTTTGTAATAAATTAGGCATTTAATATTATAATTAATTTTAATATCATATAATATAATAGTCACTTTTTATGTAAGTATTTTTTTAAAAAAAAATTAATTAATAACCTATTTGATTTTATAGGTTACTTTTGTATCGTTTTTATTTAAAATTAATTAGCCACTTATTATTGTAATTAATTTTAATCTCAAATAATTAATTAGTCATTTATTATCTAATCCTTATCTTTTAATAGTTAACTAATAATAGTTTTAATTTTATAAGTTACTTTTATTTTGTTTTAATTTATAATTGATTATACACTTACTAGTACAATCAATTTTAATTTTATATAATTAATTAGTCACTTAATATCTAATCAATTTTGGTGTTAGCATCAGTTGGATCTTACCTGATTTCTCTCGATGGGTTTTTCTTTTTTACAGGTCTGTTTGGAGGTGTTAAAGGTTGGGGACATTCATTCTAGTCATCTTTTTGCCATGACTTGTTGGAGTTTAAGGTGGTAGAGTAGGAATGACATCGTGTGGAAAGGGAATATTGTATCGGGTCGCCATATTATCAACAGAGCTTCAACTTTTCTCTTCTGATGGTAAAAGGCGAAATCAATCCCTATTAACCAACTGGCATCGTCTTTTAGTCAACCTCTTCCATAATCTAGTAATACTGCATGGTCTCCTCCCCCTTCTGGTGTAATCAAAGTTAATATCGACGCTGCTGTGGGTGGTCATTTGCCTGGTCTTGCCGTAGGAGGCGTGGCGAGGAATGATTCAGGGTTTTAGTTGGCTGGATTTACTGGTTTTCAACTGCTAAAACGACCTGCTTTAGAGGTAGAGGCTTTTGGGTTTAAGGAAGTCCTATCGTGGATAAAGCAGATGCAATGAAGTACTAGTTGAGATGGATTGTCTACATGTTGTTTAGGCTTTGCAAGAGTGCCATGATGAGCTTTCTTATTTTAGTTGTTTGATTAATTATTGTATTTTGCTCATTAGTAGCATTCCAAATATTTCAATGTCTTTTGTTCACAGATAAACAAGCAGAGCAGCCCATACTTTGGCGCTTGTGGCTCTGGTGGACAAGGCTGATCGAAAGGAATGGGAGTGCCCTCCCATTCTACTTAGCTATGTATTGATGGATGACTTGAGTTAATTCTATGAGATATCAGTCCTTTTCAAAAAAAAAAAAAAAAAAAAATCTAATCAATTTTTTAAATTCTTAATTAGTTTTCATTTCAATGTTATGGGTTACTTTATATTGTTTTAGTATAGTTAATTACTTGATTGTAAATAATTTGTTAGTGAAAAAAAAATAAAAACATACAAACAATTTTTAAAACAGCAGTTGTAAAAAATTTCATGGTTGTATTTGTGACAAACAAATCAAAGAAATTAAGCAACATATTTAAAAATCTACATACCAAGTTTTATAAAATCTATTTGCCTGCTTTATATACATGGGAATACTAAAGAATCTAATACCTTTATAATTAATTACACACTTATTACTGTAATTAATTTTAATTTTAATTTTTTATTCAACACTTCTTTAATTAATTATACGTTTATTATTATAATTAAATTTAATCTTATGTAATTGATTGGTAACATATTACTAAATTGATTTTTGTAAAATTTTAATTAATAACCAATTTATTTTCATATACGTGTTATATTTAAACTATATTTTTTGAAATTAATAAAATACACAAACACATGCACATACAAAACACACGTTTATTATTTGAAATTAATTTATTTTTATAGTATTTTCATATTACTATCTTTTAATACTATTTATTATAAATAATTATTCATTTATTGTTTCAATTTATTTTTAATGTTATATCATTAATTAGTCACTTATTATCTAATTAATTTACAGATTCTTAATTAATAACCATTTCAATTTTGTAGGTTATTTTTATATGGATAATTATAATTACTGTAATATCCTGCCCTAGAGATTAACTGTAGCACCCTCCAGGTATCACATACAAGTGTTCCAATCAAATTCATACACGTGGCAATATTTTAAAATTTTGTAATACGGTAATTTATATATATAAGTAGAATTTTGTACATAATACATAATATTTAGATATGTATATAAAAGTGTACATAATTTATTACAAAAATCCGTAATGCCAAAATGATGAAATGCTCATGTGGATGGAGAGGTCGATCATCAAGTAAGCTGTTGTCCCACCTGAGCTCACAACTAACTAAGCTTCAAGTTTCTATCAAAAATGCGCCTCAAGCTAGGCTATATATCCTGAAAACTACAATTGCAAAGGAATGAGCTTGCGACTCAATAAGCAAATGATTATACAATGACCTATATAAAACTTCTCAAGAACTAATTAATCCAATTTAAAAGAATACAATGAAATTGGGTCTACACGGCCTGGAACACACCCGTGTTTCGGCCCGTGTTCTCCTAGGAGTACACAGTTCATACATTCGTACACGGCCATTTACCAAAAAAAATATTATCGAGACATGGCCGTGTACACGACCGTGTCCATACCTGCGAGTGCCGGCGTCGGCTCGTAGGCTACCCTCGCTGGCGAGCGCTAACGTCCGCTTACAGACCTGCCAGTCGAGATTTTTCCACGAGACACGCCCGTGTTCCTCTTGGGTTCGAAAGCACAGTCATACACGACCATGTTTGAAATTCATAACAAGCCGTGTTCTCTCAGACACGGTTCGAGACACGCCCATGTCTCAGCCTGTTTTCATAATCTAAAAGCATTTACAATCACAATACCATACCAACAATACTCATTATTCTAAAACTCAAACGTAGGTGTCTCAATTACACCATATCATATCATTTCAAGCAGTTAACATTCACAATCCACATTCAATAATATATATACAATCACAATGCAATGGATGTATGTTTATGCTTGTTAGTTTTTTCGGCCGGAGCTCTCAACACACGTCACATACGTTTCATATAAAGCTCACTTTTCCTTATCATATTTCTTTTTCATATGTCTGTGGCCATTCCTGAGACTCTTTACCCATCTCAGTCTCAGATCTTACACGTAGATATATATTTTATATGAATGGCCACATCTGAGACTCTCTGCTTAGCTTAGTCTCAGATTGTGGAGCTCAATCTCTACACACACATTTTCCTCACATCCTTCAATATGCATGTGCATTAATCATTCTCAACAATATGTCCACTCATACCACTTCAAGTGGCTTACACATAAAGTGCCAATATTTATATATATATATATATATATATATATATATATATATATATCATGCTTTCCCAAATCAATAATAATCAATTTATATCATTTAATACACAACTAATATAGTCATGCAATTGCAGTTACAAGAGAATTAATATATGTAAGCATTGTATTAAAAATTACTTACCTAAAAGCTTCAACTTCTTCTCAAAATAAAGCGCCCCCTATTGAGTAAGGTTTTCACTTCCTCTTCCAACTTCTACACATCATACATACCAATTCCAATAAGCAACCATTACAATTCATTTCAACACACAAAGTGTAATTTAATGCTCCAATTTCAAAATAACCTAAAGATATATACACTAATCCCAAAACCCCAAAATTGCTACCTAAGCTAGGGTTTTGAGTCCTCTTCCAATTCCAATTAGAATCACTCAATTTGGACAAGTGTAGAATAAATTATGGATTTTAGAATCCATTCAAGAAAAATAGAGCATCTAGTGAACACTAAAATGTTCAACTCTATTAAACCCTTCTAACAACAAATTCAACCAAAACTCAAACTACATAAAATGTAAAGGAGTCTATGAAGTTTCCAAAGAATCCAACGTCACTCAAATCAGAGCTCTATAGCTCTAGATATAGCCAAAACACAAAGGCTAAATATTCAGTCAAAACAAAATACGAAATTTACTACCTAAAATCAAACCAAAACATAATTACTTACCAAGAGGTGTTCTTGAACTTAGGAGGTTGATAACTACAGCCTAGCCTTCCAATTTCCTCAGCCAATCCACACTCTCTCTCCCCAAATCCTTAGCTTCTTTGAAGGCAAGCTTGAGTGCACTCTCCTCTTCTCACACACACACTTCCTCATGTAAATAAATACAAGTCATATTGGAGAAGAAAGAGATCAGACCAAATATTGTGATATTTTTTGCCAAATATCCACTTAGCTCCTTAATGAAAAGCTACTCTTCCCAACTAGTCCTTGAACTTATAATTACTTCAATCAAGTCCCTACTTACCTTATAATCTAGTCCTTCTCTATAATTCATACCCAGTCTTAAACTTAATTAAAAGCAATTATCTAATATGCATAAAGGGTATTACATACACTACACACACACGTGTGCTAAAGGAGCGGGTGTTATATTTCTCCCCCCTTTAATAAAATTTCATCCTCAAAATTTCAGGCTCTTACATGATGTGACTCGGGTTTGATCGGATCGCCGTAGCATCGACACATGAAACACATTGTGAATGGATGACAACTCTTTTGGAAGAGCCAATCTATAAGCAAGTGGTCTAATCCTCTCAAGAATTTCATATGGTCCAATATATCTTGGACTCAGTTTTCCATGTTTACCAAACCGTAAAATTCCTTTCTATGGTGATACTTTTAAGAAAACCTTCTCTCCAACATCATACTCCATTTCTCGATGATGTCGATCTGCATAACTTTTTTGGTGTTTTTAAGCTGCATTTAAACCATTTTTAACCACTTGAACTTTGTCTATAGTTTCTTGTATCAAATCTGGTCCTTCAATTTGTCTTATGCCTTTAATATCCCAACAAATTGGACTTCTACACTTCCTTCCGTAAAGAGCTTCATACGGTGCCATTCCAATGCTAGAGTGAAAACAATTGTTGTAGGTGAATTCTAGCAATGGCAAGTGGTCATTCTAGTTTCCTTTGAACTCTATAGTACAAGCTCTCATTATGTCTTCCAAAGTCTGGATCGTTCTCTCCGATTGGCCATCTGTTTGAGGATAAAAAGTAGTACTAAAATACAATTTAGTACCCAATGCTCCTTGTAAACTTCTCAAAAAATGTGATATGAACTGTGGATCCTTATCGGATACAATTGACATCGAAACCCCATGTAATCTCACAACCTCAGAAACATACATAGGTGCCAACTTGTCCAAAGAATCCGTTTACTGTATTGGCAAAAAGTCTGCAGATTTAGTAAGTCGGACAACTATTACCCACAACGCATTATGTTTCTGAAATGTTCGTGGTAATCCAACCATAGAATCCATCGTTATTCGCTCCCTTTTCCATTATGGTATCTTTAATGATTGTAATTTTCCCGTAGGTACTTGATGTTCAGCTTTTACTTATTGACACGTCAAGCATCTTGCCACATATTTTGCCACATCTTTCTTCATTGTTTGCCACCAATAGAAAGACTTCAAATCTTGGTACATCTTTGTACTTCTAAGATGCATCGTATACGGAGCAATATATGCTTCCTTCATAATTTGCTTTATAAATTCTCCAAAATTCGGAACACATACTCGGTTGCCAATCACTAACATGCCATTTTCTTTGATTGCAAACCGTGTGTTGTCTCCCATTTCTACTTTTTCTTTCATCCTCTTCAAGTATACATCATCCATTTGAGCTTTCCCAATTTGATCCACCAATGATGGCTTAACTTGAAATATCATTAACAAGTGATCTTTCTCTAGATTAAGATTAATATTCAAAGCTCGCAATGCCATAAGATTCTCCCTTTCATAGAAAATGGTTCCTGCCAAAATCTCTACCATTTTTTGACTTAAAGCATTGGCTACTACATTCGCCTTTCTCGGATGGTAGTCAATAGTGCAATCATAGTCCTTCAACAACTCTATCCATCTTCGTTGTCTCAAGTTCAATTCTTTCTGTATGGAAATGTAATTCAAACTCTTGTGATCGGTGAAGATAGAGAATGTCTCTCCATACAAATAATGCCTCCAAATATTCAAAGCATACATAATAGCGGCTAACTCCAAGTCATTGGTAGGATAATTTGCTTCATGGGTTCGTAATTGTCTTAAAGCATAGGCAATCACCTTCCTATTTTGCATGAGAACACACCCTAAACCTTGTCCCGAAGCATCCGTGTATACCACAAATCTCCCATCTCCAGTTGGTAATATAAGCACTGGTGTAGTAGTCAAAGCTTCTTTTAATTTCTCAAAACTTCATTGGCATTTGTCAGTCCACTAAAATTGTACACTTTTCTTCAATAGATTAGTCAATGGTCTTGCCACAATAGAAAAGTCTTGCATAAATCTTCAGTAATATCAGGCCAAACCTAGAAAACTTCAAATCTCAGTCACATTTCTAGGTGCTTCCCACTCCATAATGGCTTTGATCTTTGAAGGGTTCGGTTTAACACCCTCTCTTGAAACAATATGCCTCAGAAAAGCAATCTCTTTCATCCAAAACTCACATTTGCTGAATTTGTCGTATAACTGTTGCTCTCTCAATATCTGCAAATCTATTTGGAGATGTTATTTGTGCACTTCCTTGCATGAAGAATAAATGAGAATTTCATCGATGAAGACTATCACAAATTGATCTAGATATTGCTGAAAAGTCTTGTTCATCAATGACATAAATGCCACAGGTGAATTTGTCAATCCAAACGGTATAACCAAAAATGCATAATGGTCGTATCTAGTTCTGAAGGCCGTCTTAGGAATAGAAGTTTCAGCCACCTGAAGTTGCCAATATCTCGAACTTAAATCTATCTTTGAGAATACCGTAGCATCTTTCAATTGATCGAGATTGTCAATTCTCGGCAATGGGTATTTGTTCTTCACGGTGATTCTATTCAGTTATCGATAGTCTATACATAACCACATACTACTATCCTTTTTCTTCACAAACAAAACCGGAGCTCCCTAAGGTGATATGCTTGGTCGAATAAAACTCTTCTAGTTGTTTCTTTAACTCTTTCAACTCTATTGGTTCCATTCTATATAGAGCAATTAATATTAGTGCCACCCTCGGAGTAGTCTCAATTTCAAAATCAACTTCCCTGTATGGAGGTAATCCTGGTAACTCATATAGAAACACATCAAAAAATTCTCTAACCACCGGTACCTCTTTTACCTCTAGACTAACTTTAGTGGTGTCAACAATATTATCCAAATATGCCTCACACCCATCTTTAATCAATTGGAATGTCGTTACTACTGAAATTAAACAAAAAGGCACAACCTTTCTCTTACTTATTGAAATGATCTTTTTCTACCCCTCAACATCTATAATCACCTCTTTTGTATAACAATTCACAATGGCATGATGGTTTGCCAACCTATCCATACCCAATATAACATCAAATTCCTCTAATTTAATCACTATCAAATCATCATTTAAAATCTCACCACCTACTAGTATAGGTCATGCTTTCATTATTGAACTCATAACTACAATACCCTCAGCAGGCATAGAAATACCTAATCTATGTTATAGAGGTTTAATCTTTCCATTCACTCTCAATGCAAACTCATGTGACACAAATGAGCAAGTAGATCCTGTATCTATTAAAATAAATGCATTATGGTCAAAGATAGGAAATATACCAGTGACCACGTCTAGAGCAACAGGAGCTTCTTGCCTAGTGATGGCGTAAACCCTTACTTGGCCTTGAGATGGACCAGCAGATCCTGCTTGGCTCGAGGTGCCAGCTCTACCTCCTCTACCAGCTCGGCCTCTTCCTCTACTAGCAGTGGATATATTATCTCCAGCACTGCTTTTGACGGTTATCTAGGATCCTTCTCCACTTCTCTTTACCGGATAATCTCTAATGAAATGGCCATACTGACCACAATTGAAACATGCCCCCGGTCTCGAGTTTTAACATTCACCCGAGTGATATCTTCCACATATGCTACACATTAAAGTTGATGAACCACTCATCGATCTACTTTGCCCTCTTCGGCCATCAAACCTCCTAAATCCATGGCCAAATAATCCTCCCCTTGATTGGTTGGATTGACTTATACCTCGTCCCCTGAAGTTGCCCCTTTGAAAACTAGGGCCTCTAAAAGATGAACTTCCACTAGTTCGAGTTAGAGCAGAGAATGAACCAGTGGTCTTTTTCTTTTTAGCCTCAACTTCATTTTTTTTAATCATCATCTCTTCAGCTCTTAAGGCAGTCTCTAACACTTCTCGATATGTTGGAGGTTTAATGGCCATCTTTTCTTAGATCTCTAAACTCAAACCCCTTTCAAACTTGTTTCTTTTTAACTCCTCGGTGGTAATTTATTCCGGAGCATACCTCGAAAGTCTCACAAACTAGACTTTATAATTAGTAATGGATAGATAATTCTGATTCAATTCTAGGAACTTAATCTTCTTTCTATCCCAGTATACCGCTGGTGTATATTTCTCTGCAAACACTCTCAGAAATTCTTCCCATGGTAGAGTCATTGGCATATTCGTGCTTCCCGGTATCATCTTCCACTAATCAAGAGCATCTTACTGATAATTGCATTTATTTAGTAATAATTAGGTTTATTTTAAGTATGATTAGTTTAGTTTTTAATTGATTTTTAGTTAAATAATTACTTATTTTTAATAATAGTTAATAACGTTGAATAATAGGAAATATTAGGAAATATAGGTTAATTAGATTAATATTAAGATATAATTAATATAAATTAGGATTTTATATTTTAGAGTTTATATTTTATATTTTCTTATTGGTTTATATTTTATTTATTTTATTTTTGTAGGTAATAGAGAAAATATGTGCACACCCGTGCATTATTAGGAGCATGCCCGTGCCATTAAAGATAAATGACAAGGAAGGCACGCCCATGTTGTTGAAGTGCATGGCCATGCAAATGAAGAGCACGCCCATATTGTTGAAGCGCACATCCATGCGAGAAAGAATATGCCCGTGCATTATTTTGACACGCCCATGCCATTTGAAGACAAAAATAGAGGAAGGCACGCCCGTTTACATATATTGCACGCCAGTACATTTGTAGTGCACGGCCATGCAATATATATTGCACGCCCGTGCACTACACTTTTTGAAAGTGCACGGCCATGCAAATGCATTGCATGGCCGTGTAAGTTTATTTATATGCAAGTGCACGGCCATGTGGTTGCATTGCATGGCCGTGCACTTGAAGATAAATTAGGAAAAAAAATTTTAACCTAATTTCCTGAAGGCCTATATATATATTTCAATCAGAAGCACAAAAAAAAGATATATATAGAAGTTCCGGAGTCGACAAGAATTCTGGGAGCAGACTGAAGAAAATCAAGGAGCCGATTGTCAAGATTAGGGGGTTTTATTATTTTCTAATCTTTGTATCATTCTTGATGAATTCTTTAGTTGAATATTATTTTCTATTATTTTTTATCATCATGTTAGCTTAGTTTATTTTGTGCTAGAGTTATCTTAGTAACCTATAAATGTGTTGAATTTATATTTCTCTTTAATTATAATCTCAGTTCATGATTATGTTCATGGTTGTAATTCTTTTGCTTAATTAATGATTTAATTCTTTCATTAGG
>CATIWO010069434.1:0-16627 GCA_949673435.1 Macaranga tanarius | reverse complement strand
TATTGACTATTGATTTTTTCCAAAAACGTTCCACTTGAGACAAAGTCAGCTATGTCAGCAAACCGTGGTACATTTAAACTTTGGATTGTTAACAATATCTCATCTGGAAATAACTCATGAATAGGTTCTTCCTTCTCATCTCCATCTTACTCCAGCTCTAATCTTGAGAGATGATCAGCTACTATGTTCTCTGATCCCTTCTTATCTTTAATTTCAATGTCAAACTCTTGTAAAAGCAGCACCCATCGTATGAGCCTTGGTTTTGAGTCCTTCTTGTTCAAGAGGTACTTTAATGCTGCATGATCTATATACACAATAACTTTAGAACCAAGAAGATAAGATTTAAATTTATCAAAAGTAAAAATTATTATTAGCATCTCTTTCTCAATTGTGGCATAGTTGAGTTGTGCATTATTCAAGGTTTAGCTTGCATAATAGATGATATGAAGTTTATTCTCCTTCCTTTGGCCAAGTACAACTCTTATTATATGATCACTTACATCACATATCAATTCGAATGGAAGGTTCCAATCAGGTGATACAACTATAGGAGCTGATATTAATACTTCTTTTAACCTATCAAAAGCCAATTTGTAATTATTAGTAAAGTTAAAAGAAGAATCTTTCTCAAGTAATTTACAAAGAGGTTTAGAGATTTTTGAGAAATCTTGGATAAACCGTCGATAGTATCCTGCATGGCCTAGAAAACTTTGATTCCTTTGACGTTTATTAGGTATTAAAGCTTTTCAATGGTCTTCACTTTTACTTTGTCCACTTCAATACCTTGTGCTAAAATCTTATATCTAAGAACGATTCCTTTATCCACCATAAAATGACACTTCTTCCAATTCAGTACCAGATTTGTCTCTTCACACCTCATGAGGACTTGCTCCAAATTCTCTAAACATCTTTCAAAAGAGCTGCCATAGACTGAGAAATTATCCATGAACACATCCATAATTTCTTCTACCAAATATGAGAATGTGGCTATCATGCACCTTTGAAAGGTTACCAGAGCATTATACAATCCAAATGGCATTCTTCTATATGTAAATGTGACATAGGGACATGTAAATTTCATTTTCTCTTGATCCTCTAAAGTAATTGCTATCTGATTATAGCCTGAATGACCATCTAGAAAGTAGTAGAAAGTATATCCTGCTATCCTCTCCAACATCTGGTCAATAAAAGGTAGTGGAAAGTGATCATTTCTTGTAGCCGAATTCAATTTCCTATAGTCAATGCACATTCTCCATCCATTTACCACTCTTGTAGAAATTTGCTTATCCTCTTCATTTTTCACCACGGTCATGCCTTCTTTCTTTGGGACACACTGGATAAGATTTACCTATGGACTATCTAAAATTGGTTATATGATCCCAGCATCTAATAGCTTAACCACTTATTTATTCACTACTTCTTACATGTTTGGATTGAGCCTTTTTTACCTTTCAATAGTTGGCTTGTATCCATCTTCCATTAATATTTTGTGCATATAATAAGATGGACTTATCCCTATTATATCCAAAATTTATCAACTAATTGCTCTTATTCTCCTTTTGAGCATCCTTAAAAGCAAGTCTTCTTGGTCTCGAGTGAGTTTAGAATATACAATCACAAGTAAAATTTAGTTCTCTTCAAGAAAAGTATACCTCAAATATTGAGGTAAAGGTTTCAAATCTACATTTAGTGGTTTAACGTTTGATGGTGGTGTAGGTTCACTGTTTGGTAATTAAATTTGGGAAAAAAAAAGTTTGGTGTTTAAGGTAATCTTCATCTTGGGGGGTTTGTATCTGCATATACTTCTTAATATATTCCAATTCATCACAATTTGCCAACCTTATTCGTTGAACTTCAATTACACATTCATCTAAAATATCAACTCTAAAGCATAAATCACTATTAGAAGAATATTTTATACCTTGATAGATATTAAATTTACAACTTTTCTCACCTACCCTTAGAGTTAGTGTTCCATCATAAACGTCAATGATTGCTTTGGTAGTGTAGAGGAAGGGCATACCAAGAATTAATGGGATGTCTTAATCTTTTTCAAAGTCAAAAATGACAAAGTCCACTGGAAAAATAAATTTTTCAGCCCTTACAAGCACATCTTCAACTATTCCTTCTGGTTCCTTTACTATTCTATCTGCCAACTGCAGACGGATGTTTATTGGTCTTGCTTCTCCAAGTCCTAATTTTTTATAAATTGACAAAGGCATAAGATTAATAGAGACACTAGAATCACATAAAGATTTTTGAAATGATAAATTCTCAACAGATAATGGAATAGTAAGACTCCCTGGTTGCTTCTTTTTTAAGGGAAGTTTATTAGAGATGATGGCACTGTACTCCTTTGTGAGTATGACTGTTCAAATTCCTATAACTTTTTCTTGTTAGAAATTAACTCCTTTAAAAACTTTGTATACTTTGACATCTGAGCTAGATATTCCATAAAAGGCATATTGATGTGAAGAGTCTTGAATCTTTCTAAGAACTTTGCAAACTGCTGATTATGCTCCTTTTTTTTTAACTTTTGTAGATATGGTACTGGAGGTTCGTATGCCCAAATTGGTGGTGACTTTGCTTTTTCTTTGTTCTCCACCTGCACTTTAGGTTTTTATAGTGCATCAATCCTTTCAATATCCTCTTCTTTTTCTCCTTCATTCTTCTTTTCTTCATATTCCATTATTGCTTTAGGGGTTTGGATCTCTGTACCACTTCGCAAGGTGATAGCCTTTACTTGCTCTTTTGGATTCTTCTCCATATTGCTTGGTAATGCACCTTGATTCCTTGTTGACAAGGAATTTGCTGCCCCATTTGTACTTCTAGATTATGAATAGAAGATGAATGGTTTTGGATCATTTACTCCATCTTTTTTTGAGCTTCGTCTTGCTGGCTCATCTTTGATGACATCAAATCTATGAATTTCTCCATCTTACTCTTCATTAAAGTTCCAGAGGATGAACCTTTATCTTGGTGAAATTGAGGTTGAGGTTGTTGTGCATTTTGACCTCCAAATCCTGGTGGTGCTTGTGGTCTCCACTGATTATTTCTTTGATTGCTCCAAGAGAAATTTGGATGATTCCTCCAATTAGGATTGTAAGTGTTACCATAGATTTGGTTTTAAGGTCATTTGAAGTTATCCACGTAGTTGACACCCTCTATAGACATTTCTTGTATCAATTGACATTCAATTGTAGGATGACCTCCTTGACATAGTTCACAAGAGGAAGATAATGTAGATACTATATTTACGTTCACTTTGTCCATCCTATTTTTTAGAGCATCTAGCTTTGCATTCAACATGATAAAATTATCCACTTCTATTGCTCCAACCTTCTTTGTAATGGTCCTTTTATTATACCACAAACTTTGTGTATTGGCCATTTCTTCAAAGAGATCCAAGGCATTTTCTGGTGTCCTTGACATGATAGTACCTCCAGCTATTGCATTAATGTTGACTCTGACCGCATGATTTACTTCTTTTTAAAATAATTGCACTAAATCCCATGCAGGAATTAATTGAGATGGGTATTATTTCTGAAGGTCTTTGAATCTTTCTCAACACTCATATAATATTTCATCATTTCTTTAAAAGAAAGAGTTAATCTCATTTTTGATCCTCAACACCTTTGCAGGTGGTAAGTATTTGTTAAAAAAGGTTGTGTAGAGCTCTTGCCAAGTATTGATGGAGTTGGGTGGCAAACTTATAAACCATCTCTTTACTCTATCCATAAGAGAAAATGAAAAGAGAATCAACCGGATTGCATCAGGTTGTATTCCATTCATCCCGAAGGTAGAACAATACTCCAAGAATCGAGACATATGACCAAATGGATCCTCATGTGGTAGCCCACTGAATGGTGAATTTTAGATCATTGCCGGCTTGATTTCAAAGTTGTTTGCTGCTACCGCCAGCCTTACAATTGGTGTTTGATCACCTTCTATATTAGGACTTACAAAATCTCGCATGGTTCTTTGACCATTCTGAGGATTCTGAAGAACTTGTTGCCTTGGTGGATCATTCCTTTCGTCATCCCCTAAGTCCATTTTGCTTGGTGATTGTCTTGATATGATTATTTGTTTCTTTTTCTCACGAACTATCTTCTCTAACTCCAAATCATGTAGTATCAACAAAAGTCCTTGTTTGCTTGCACTTCGTGTGATGTGCATCAACCAACACAAATTCCTACAATACCACAATTAAACACAAAATAAAAAAATAAGTCTAAATCAAGCAATACAATTTTCTTAACAATATCAATTATGCCAATCCCCGATAATGGCACCAAAAACTTGATGAGTCCAAATCTGTAAGTGCACAAAATTGTATGAAGTAGTAATAAAGATATTGTCCCACAGAGATTATAAATTAAATACTGAAATACTAACTATGTTCATTTGTTTAGATACCAGAATAGAGTTTGAATTCTTTAAAAATTAAAACTAAATCAAAATAAAGAAAAACTTAAATTCAAACAAATATTAAAAGCTAGAGTTCTTATTCTCAATTAAACCATTTCAAAAGATTAATTAACTAACTAGGTTTATGCTATTCCTAATTCATTTTGAAAGGATCTTATAAACCATAAATCTTCCTCTTAGATAAACCTATAATTAATTGAAAGTTAATTAACACTAAATTTACTAGCTCTCACCAACCTAATGTCTTTTAAATCCAATTTTAAAGCACTATCTTTTAATCAATATTAATCAACTTAAGTGTCTCTCAACTAATTAAGTAACTAATAGGTCATTGCCTAATCATACAGAATCTATCTCTCGATTAAGCCTATAGTGTCAATTCAATCTTAGGGTGATCAATCCTAAAATGACATTAAGTATAACAATAACCAATGAATTAGATTTAGTAACCTAACATTAATTACAATAAGCATATGGTCAATTCAGAATAAGAACCCTAAAAAAAATCTAGCTACTCATATTATAAAGAAAAGAAAACAATTGAGAAATGAAAATAATTTTGAATATAATGAATAATAAAAGAGTTGATACAAGAAAAACTCCCTTCCAAATGATGTAAGGAAGTCTTACTCTTCTAACTTCAAGCCAAGTATCTTCTCTACTAAGAACTAAAATAAAATAGAATGAAAATGTATTCTGAATCTAAAAGAATAGAAAACTAAAACAAGAATAACCTCTAATGAAAATTTAATGGTTCTATTTATAGACCTAAAGACCTAGTGAGAAAGGTTATTTGAAACCCCTTAAACTCTATCTAATTAAGAGCTAAGAGATAAGCTCAATCATACTAAACTTCAGCTTCAAATCTACTTCTAATTGACTGCCACGTCAGCTAGGCACGGGTGCGTAAGAACTTGTGCAGCATATCAACTCTGAATCACTCGGAGCCAGGCACAGACGTGCTCGATTTTGGCACGGTCATGCACCCTTGTAGCATACTTTTCTCAAGTCTCAGGTACGGCCGTGCACGAATATGGCATGGGCGTGCAGACCTGAAGTGAGGATAGCCTTCAAATATAATCTCCAATCTTATCTCATCTTCAATTATAGTCTCCATCTTTTCCCAAATGCATCCTACGAATAAAACTTAACAAAGATTATCTATGTAACATTAAAATAACTAAATCCTAAATACTTTAAAATAAAATAACAAAACTAACTAAATCAACTAAAAACTAACTAAACATGCAACTACAAAATCTAATATGCAATAAAATATAGTGCTCAAAATAAGTATTTTTCACACTCATCATACCTCTTCGTTAAGGCGCTGCCTTTGCTTTTAGAGGCGAAGGCATTGTTGCCTCATCGATGAGGCGCCGCCTTTGTACTGCCTGGATGGCTTCCAGGTGGCCATTTATGGTGCTTTTGCATATTTTTATTTTTTATTGTATATTTACATTTCCTTTTTGTTTTATTTTCTACCATTATGCACTAACCTTTCTATTTCCTTGTAGATTATTTGGGAAAAATAACTATTTCTTTTGCAGGTTGGAAGAATTAGTAGTTATTGACCACTAAATTTTCATATTCAATTTTCATTACTGTTTTGTTATTTTTTTTTTGTGTTAAATCGGGTTGTAATTCATTTATCCTCCCTCCATTTCTTTACATATGTTTATTTATTTTTGATTGTTTTATTTATTGTTAATCGTGGATGAATGATGATATTATGTAGATGAATGTTGTGATGAACCAACATAATTACATGCAAAATGGACTTATTAAAAAATTGGACCTAATTGTAACATTTGGATATTGTTTGGACTAAATTGCAAGTTGCATGTAGTTAATTAAATAATTAAAAATAATAAAAAACAAAAAATGAACGGAGGTCGATTGTAAGGTTGGGTGGGCATTCCAAAAGTTCATACCCAGTTTCCGAATCCAGTCTCTGAGGACAGCTGCTGGGCTCCCTCCACTGGATTTAGTTGCTCTAAAAGTGTCCCGGATCTCACCCGGGTGGCGACTCCCTTCTCCGATACAGGCCTAAAAGCTTGTGTTTATATTCCTAGTAGGCTATAAGCCCACACAGTACTGTAGTCGCCGAACACTTGGAGGCGCACTAAACCTTGCCGCTTACAGGGAGCTTTATATAAAATAATATAGAAAATTTAATATTTTAATAAAATATTTTAAAACCAATTTTGAGATTATTTTGAAAGTGATAATATTAACATTTGAGAATATTTTTTTACATTTTTTTTGTTAGAAAATGAGTTTAATAAATAAATTTATTTTGTGAAATTTTAAAAATAATTTTTAAAGTACATTTATATCATTGACTTAAAATATGATAGAATTGATACAATTCACAAAAAGTTGAATAGCTAAATTAATATAACTTTGAAAATAGGATATAATTGAAATTACACCAAAGCTAATTATAGAATTGACCATTTTTCCTATTATTTTATTATATAAAAAAAGTATGAATTATATATGTATTTATCTTTAAGATAATTCAAATTCTAAGTATATATAAGTAAAAAAAGGTCAAGATGTGAAGAAAATTGTAATAATCCCACATTTTTTCACAATATTCCAAGTTATATAATTTTTTTAATAAAAATTATATTTCTTTTAAAAAAGATATTTTGATAAAACTTTATTATACAATTTTTTTTTTCATTTTAAACAAGTTTTATATTTTATATTTAATATTTAATAAATTATTTAGCCAGATATTTTATAAATAATTTTATTTTAGTGTTTACCCCTTATCAAAATTTTGAATTTCTTCAATTATTTTAAAGCTTACTAAAATTTTATAATATACAAATTTTTTTCACAATAATTTAAGTAAAAATTTGATTATAGGTGAACCTAAATGAAAAGTTAATATTTACCAAAAAAAGTAAATTTATACCTTAAAATTTTATAAAATATATTTTTTTTATTGCATTGTGTTTTAATTATAGTGTTCTTTCTATTTTAATATTTTATATGAAAAACATAAATTTTATTAAAAATAAAACTTATTGTATAATCCAAAATATTGTGAAAAGTAGTAGTATATTATAATATTTTTTTATATCTTAACATTAATTAATTTATATTTTTAAAATTAAAAAAATTAATATGTATATATCAATTTATATTGTTAATTTAAAACATGAAAAATTATTTTATATAAAAACTTATGTTAATATTTTTTATTTAAAATATTAAAAATTAAAATAAGTAAATTTATTTTTTCAATAAAAAGATTTAAAAAGTGATATAACTGTTAAATATGTAAAAAAAAAATGGTGTGAATATTAAAAATATAAACTTTAGGGACCAAAAGGAAATAATTTGTGTTGGAGACTTACACTTTCGTTCATGAATAAACAGACTTTTGCTACGGTGTAAATATTTATACCTGTACAAACAGAATTAAAAACCATTAGATCAATTTTTAATTAATTACAACCATTGATTATCTTGGTGTATCAATACCTATAAAATATATCAATGAGTATAATTAATTAAATTTTAATTTAACGGTCTTAATTTCAGTTGTATAAATATAACCATTTGTACTGTATAATGACTCGAATAAACAACCAAATTAACAAAAAGACTAAGTGATATAATGGAAACAACTAATATATTTAATGTATTTCTAAAATAATGAGGAATCAAATAATATATTTAAGCAAATCTTATGTGATTTTAGTAATGGGCAAAGGTACATTTACGCCCCTAATATTTATACCGAGGAGCATATATGTCCCTTACATTTTTTTTGGACCATTTAAATACAAACTTATATTTTTTATGTGATTTTGGCTCTCCAATAAAGTACAAAGTGATGGTGTTAAAAGCATTCAATAGTGCTCAATAAAAACCGTCAATAAAATTGTTATGTTCTTTGTTTCAGAAAAAAAATTGCTATGTTCTTTCTTTATTCTCTTCTCCATCGCAAACCTAACAATTTTTCTCCCCATATTAGGAACGCTAATCACCCTACTTGCTTTTTGAGAAACGAAAGGAGAAAGAGATAGAGATGGGACTAGAATTTTGTCCATCATCTCTTTGATTTTCTACCTCTCGGTACTCGCACTAGGTGATGATATGCTTTTCACTGCTTTTTTTTTTTATGTAATATTAATACAATGGGTTTTTGGTGTAGGATGCTAAAGTCATTATATAACTAATTATTTAGGAAGCTTGCGTTGAAATGTCTTTTTGAGGATTATTTTGAAGAAGTGAGACAGTTTACCACAAAATTATTTGAAACCAATTGATGATTCTCATGTTAATTTGATTGCTACTAGATCAAATTTTTTTCTTTTTAATGCTTTTTCTCATTTATTAAAAAGTTTGAGCAACTAGTAATGTTTTTGTTTTATTTTATTTGGTTTTCTTCTTAACTTTATTAGGATTCAAGTTGATTGGATCATAAGCCTAAGGAGTCAATTATAAGGAATGCATTATTTCGCAGACAAAGGAATTGTACAATTCAACTCTTTTACTCGTCATCACTTTATTCAATTACTTGTATTTTGTGGCAATTTTTTTCTTGTGTAAGTTGTGATATGGATGATCCTCATATGTTCATGGATTTTTTTTTGTCTCAATCTCCTTGACTGATCCCGCAACCAGTTGATTCTGGTAGCGACCTTGAAGAAGATAATGTGAAATCAACCTTAAAAAAAGTGGAGAGATGGAAAAGTGCACCTCTACAATCATTTACCATTATGCAATGTGTTTATATTGGCTAGCTGATTGAAAAATATGAAGATAACCACCAGGTCATGATTTTTTTTCCTTTCTTTTCTTCTTTTGTGTGTGATATTGGTGGTGGTGGTGGTTGAACTCACCTTAATTTAGTTGTTGTTTTTATTTTATAGGCTATGTTCATGGACAATAAAATCAAATGCGATGTTATATTGTTAAGTCCGATGAATTTCTCTATGCAGGAAGTTGATTTTGCAATTGAATTGCTTGGTATGTAAAAGTGTAAAGAATTTTAATTTGGTGGAAAAATATACTGCACATGTTTTCCATGAATGTGGGATCGATCCTTTTTTGTGCTTGTGGCTGCCTAGTGATGTCCTTAGCTTAACTCTTCTTCTAATTTCTTTCTAATGTTCATCTGACTCCATTAGTTCCCCTTTTTCTTTTCTTTTTTGACTTAATTAATTCTGTTAATATTGGAAATTGTCTATCATGTCATGTGGCCCAAGTCTTCATCATTTTAGGGCAAAGATACCACTTATATAAAGATGTGAATCTTTTGATTTTGTCTTAATTTGATTAAGTTCGATGTGAGAAAAATTTTATTGTACTATGATTAGTTTTGTCTGTCTACAATTTTTTTGAAACAAATAACATAGCAATTTTGTAATGGTTTTTCTTGGGCACTGTTGAATACTTTTAATACCGTCACTTTTTACGTTATTAGAGAGACCAAAATCACATAAAAAAATATATATTTGAAATTAAATGGTCCAAAAAAAATATAAAGGTGCTTCTCGGTATAAACATTAGGGGCGTAAATGCACCTTTGTCCTTTAGTAATTTTCCCTTTTTTTTCCTCAGGGTATAATACATGAATGACTGGATTGGCACGTGCTATCACACACCTTTGTTTTGTTGTCTTTGTTTGGTCAAATTAACAGTTTGAAACTTATGTTGGTGTTTTCGTTATAATTTTATTTTTATTTTATTTAAAATTTAAATATCTCATTAAAATTATTTACAAAGTAAACTTTATTTATTGAAAGAGTTTTTTTCTTTTCTCTTATTAGATGATGAGAATCATTTCTTTAATGTTTAGTTTACTGAGGCTTGTGAAATTGACCAAAAAATATGGAAAAAAAAAGCTCTCAACAGATGAATGGTACAATATATTGTGTCAAAAGGTTCAATGAATAACATAAATGTTTTTTTTTAGAATAATGAATAACATAAATGTCAATCCTAAAAAAACTATCTTTTACAATATTTTTTCTGTATTATAATCTGAATTGTATTCATATACAACCAAGTCAATACACGAATATTCTTTATAAAATTATATATTTTCATTTGTACCTTAAAATAAAATAGTTATTTCATCATAGTGCTATTTTTGCATACTAAAACTGTAAAACACACACAAATTGATGTGTGATGTATCGCGTCAAAACTATACTAAAATGCTTAGCAATAGTGCATTTGAAGAAAAAATCTATTTTCTCTAAAAAAACAAAAAATATATATCTTTTATTATTTGTACAATATTAAATGGAATTGTGATTTTAAATATATATTTAGCTGAATAATGAATTGAAATCAATATAAATAATAAATTGAGATATGACATATATATATTTTGCCACCCTTCCCCACTGACACCTCGTCACTATTCTGCCTGAAGCACAGATATGGAGAGGCACCACTTCTATATTGAAATTGCTCATTACATATCCACTCATCATACCCTCAATAATCATTTTCCACATAAACATTTTAATAGCCAATCAACAGTATATAAAGATGGCAAGGGTTGTTTGAGCTCGTCTGATATAAAATATGTACATACATACTTATATACATAATTAGATATTGTTCTATAGATAGGAAAAATAAGAGAAAATGACTAACTAAAAATATGCAAATAATACACCAAAAAGGAGCGTATAACCTAAAAAAAATCCCCGATAAGTGGCCTATCTAGCCCTAGGGTGTACTGCTATAACTACACTCAAAAAAGCAGTTACAACCCTATCACATAGCCCCATATGACAAAAAGAAGAGGAGATACAATGCTAGGTGGCGGCTATATCCAGGATAAAGAGACCCGACAACCTGGAGTAGTCTCGTGGACAACCGCAATCACAGTCATACAACCGTTCATGAAGTTGACTCTTTCAGTATGCGTGTGGTAGCCCATAACAATCGGTTCCAAGGACTCTCTAAAAGAAATGTCAGCATTCGCATCATGTTGGATGAAATATAAGATCTCGGTCTCCATACTATGTACATCGTAGGTCTGTATTGTCTAATGCATGGCCATCTATTTATACTATATACACAACTAGGCTAAGCTGAAAAGAAAATAATTTTACAAAAGGGAGTGGTGAGTATTTTCATATGAAATACTCAGTGAGTAGACTAAACAAAATACTCCCGGTAGCTAAGCAAATAAACATTTTAAATAATTATAAAAATAATTTAAAACCAATTAACATAAACTGTTAAAATAATAACTGTAGCACCCTCTAGGTACCACATACATATGTCCAGATTAATGAAATAAAACATGAATAATAAATTTTTCTTGATTGAAAATATACTTTATATATATTAAAGTATTATTTTATACAATGTACATATAATTTACATATGTCTTTTAAAAAAAGCAATATGAACTTAATACAAAAATCTCAAAATGTTAATGCTCATGTGGATGGATAGAAATATTATCATCAAGCACGCGGTTGTCCCACCTAAACTTTCAACTATACCAAGCTTCAAGCTTTGTCCAAAACAAGTACTTCAAGCTAAGCTAACTAATCTGAAAAACCACAATTACAAAGGAATGAGCTTGCGACTCAATAAGCAATTATTAATATAATCATAAATATAGTTCTTCTCAAGAACTAATTAAGAAAAACACATAGAATACATAGCAACACATCAAAATACAAGAATTTAACATTTAGACTGCGCACGGAAGTCTAAATGACAAAAGGTGTAAGTGAGCACTAAATTATTAAGATCAATTAGAGAATTCTAGAAATATATTCTAGAAATTCTCAAAATATGAATAGAGGACTCTTTAACAGTTCTATAGCACTAAACCACACCTCATTTGAAGGTCTACAGCTCAAGTTATGGTTAAAATATAAAAACATCAACGAGTAGAAGGAAGGTTGACTCGTGCCGAGTCAACACGAGTCAGCATCATTACTTTCAGGCACGATTCTACAAAAGTCATGCCGAGTCGGTAAGGGCGCGCAGAGGCTCACCTGACTCGACTCTTCAAACCACGTTGCACTCTTTCGGCCATAACTCCGTTTACCGAACTTGGATTTGAGTGATTCAAAAAGCTACAGAAAGCTAACTCATAGGGATACAACTTTCATAAAGAACCTAGGTTGAATTAATTTATATGAATTAACAAAAATGCCCTTGAAGTGGGTAGTAATGTCAAAGCACATGAATATATTTTAATTCAAGCCACTCAAACACCTAGCACTCCATTCCATACGAGTATATAACTAAATTCAAACTTGAAAACACTTCCTACACCCGCTAAACATAATTAATACGATCATCAACATATAATTTACATTTATTCACAAGATTACAATGCATCATTCATTCATCAACTCATAGTTATACAACCCATTCACATATTGCATTACAACATATCCATTGGTGTTCACATAATCATCTCACATATAGCCACATTTTGGGCTCATTTATTACAATCATCAATTCCTCACTTGTTTCACCTTCTTGCGAAATATATTCAACAATTCATACTGTCGATGGTCACTTAGCCAATCGACTTAATCATATTTAATATAGTCGACGGTCACTTAGCCAATCGACATGTTCATCACACATTACATCCATGCTCACATTAATAGCATTCAACATACACAATTATAAACGGAAAATATACCGCTCATACAGCAAAAATAAACCGAAAGTATACTAAAAGTATACCAAAATCATCATTCTCATCACATATATATAAACTATACCATATCAAGTGGCTTGCATCCATAGTGCCAATATTCACAACACATGTTCAATAGATCATTCAATGATCTTACAACAATATATACATACATACATACATATATATATATATATATATATATATATATATATATATATATATCATATTCCACCAAATAGCTTGCACATCAAAAGTGTCAATAACCCAATTCATCACACACATGCTCTATTGACTAATCAATAGTCTCACAATAATATATATATATATACATACTCATCTATCTTACCACCTTAATGGCTATCATAAACCAACATAGTTAATTAATTATCGTTACATGAAAATTTCTATATGTAAGAAGCATTGAATTAACAATCACTTACCTAAAACTTCAACTCCTTCTCAAGCAAAACCATCATATTGAGCAAGGTCTTCTTCTCCTCTTCCAACCTCTATACATCATCACATACCAATACCAACAATCAACCATAGCAAATTATCCCAAATTCATAAAAAGGTAATAAAATACTCTAAACTCAATTTAATCTCAAGACACCCACATTAGTCTAAAAACCCCCAAATTACTATCAAATATAGGGTTATATGTTTAGAGCAAAATAAAATTAGAATCACTTAATTTGGTTGTGTGTGGAATTAATTATGGATTTTAGAATCCATTTGGACAAAACAAAATAAAACAGAATATCACAATGAGCTCTGAAATGTCTGGCCTAATAGAATAAGTGTAACAGCAAAATTCAGCCAAATTCAAAACATAAGAAATCTAGAGGACTCTCTAAAGTTTCCAGAACATTAAACCATGCTCAAATCAGAGTTGTAAAACTCAATATATGGCAAGAACAAAATGACTAAAAAATAGCGAAAATTCCTACCTAAAATTACAACCAAGAAACTTAACTCAAATCAACACAAATACAATTTAAAGCTTACCAAAATGACTTCAATGGCTGTAAAGCCTCCTAATGCTTCCTAATTGCTTAGCCAAATCAACTCTCTCTCTCTCTCTCTCTCTCTCTCTAAATCCCTAGTTCTTTTAGAAGAGATTTTGGTACAACTTTCCTCTTCTCACACACACTCCCTTCTCATACAAAATAGATAAGTCATGTTGGATCTGAAGAAGATAAGCCAAAGATTATGATATTTATTTACTAAATATCCACTTTGGTTTTTAATGAATCACTCTTCTTCTCAACTAATCCATAAACTTATAATTACTACAATCAAGCCCTTACACTTTAGTCCCTTTCTACCATTCCAACATAATCTTAAACTTAATTAAAACCCACCATTTAGTATGCATAAAATATATTACATACGTCATACTTACGTAATTTTTAGGGCGGGTGTTACATTTCTCTCCTCCTAATAAAAATTTCATCCTCGAAATTTAGTACTCACTATTTACAAGGAATAAGTATAGATATTTTTGGCTTCATTAGCTCTTCTATCCATCATGTTGCTATCTATTTATTCCCTAATTGCTTGTCATAGATATTCACATTCACAATGCATAAATTAATTACACATGATATTAAATTAGTAATCCACTTGTATCACACCCATACCATCCTCAACATTTCCTAACACAACCCATAGATCATAACTCGTCCATTGCATACTAGACTTTATTATAAGAACCTGATGACAAAAAAAAAAATACTTTTACGAGGAATCTACCGAAATTTTGGCAGAACCTCCCTTAACATAATAGACATCTCCTTACTATAGTAGGGCCAATCTTGCAATAAAAAAAAACTATACTTCTAATAACAATCCTAATTGGGTTCAGTTATCCACCACAATACAATTACATACTGTTCCACGTATCTTGGACTAAATATTCCTTTCCTTCAAAATCTTAAAGTTTCCTTTATTTGAGTCTTATCAAAGCTATGCAACTTCCTGCACTCAAATGAGGCTCTAAGCAACTTAGAAATTCTTCAAAGACATACTTAACATTATCAATTCATTCCTAATTGTATGGTACTTAATAAATCACAATTTCAAACATTTACATTCATACCTTCATAGTTTCAATAGCTCTTCAATACAATAAATCTCATTCACAAATACATGCTTAAAGTATTTACATATAGAACTATACCATTCACATTTCAACATTATATTTATTTTCTCACATCATTCATTCAAGCCACATACACATATACAATTCACCTTTTCAACAACAACTTCTCATTAAATAACGCATTGAATCATGATTCCATATTCTCACAATCAAGAGAATCAATATATACATATTATATGTATCATTCATACCACATCATTTACTTTTCTAAATTATTCATAGCAAAAAAATTCTTATAGTAAATCACAATTCATACATCTTCACAATATATATATATATACATCATTGCATTTCTCACCTCATTCAATCAATCAATTCAACACAATTCAACATTCTCAACTACATATATACATATTATGTATATATTACACCACATCACATACTTGTCAATTCATTTAAAGCAACATAGTTCTCATATTCAATCAATCCATCATTTATCACTTTCACAATCTATATAATTCATTTTCATACCACATTCAATTACCAACCAACATATTTACAATAAACACACATATGTCACTAGGCATATTTTATTTAATATCATACTTAATCACAATTCAACATATTCTCAATTCATATATTTATTCATTTCACATCACCTCTCTTGTTCCTTTCATGCATAGCCATTCATTTTTTTCATATTCAAAAGAATTAACATATATACCATTATATTAATAATCACTTATACAAAATGCTTCAACTCTTTCAAAAGAAAAGTTCCCTTAGTGAGTGGTGTTTCCTCTATCCTTGTCTACTCATACTCATAACCATGCATCAATACCACATAACAAGCATAAATGCAAGGACACTTATCATATCCACCATTCAGTATCCTTATCATATACCCGCATATACATTTGTATATATAAAAATAAACACACTTACAATCATTATTTCTTATTTCTTTTTTTTTGTCACAATATTTCATTTGATCTTTTCGATGGATACTTAGCCAATCGATTTAATATCAATATTTCACATTGTTGATGGTCACTTAGCCAGTCAACATAACAAACTTTACACATTGTCGATGGTCACAAAGCCAATCAACATAACCAATACATTCCACATTGTTGATGGTCACAAAGCCAATTAACATCACATTTCTTATAGTTGATGGTCACAAAGCCAATCGACCTATCTTTTACATTGTCGATGGTCACAAAACCAATCAACATAATAAATATTTTTCACAGTCGATGGTCACAAAGCCAATCGATAAAATCAACATCTCTCCTAGTCGATGGTCACAAAGCCAATCGACAAAATCTCATATTATATTCGCATTTCATCACAAACATAACATCATTTATATCCAATAAACCAACCTCAAGTTCATAATAAATACCAATTAAAACCACAATTCTAAG
>CATIWO010069352.1:0-10064 GCA_949673435.1 Macaranga tanarius | reverse complement strand
TAAGAAAGGTAAAAACACAAATTCAATGCAAATTTTAAAAGCTAGGGTTCCTTATTCTTAATTGACCATTTCAAAGGATTGATTACACAACTAGGTCTACACTAGTTTTAATTCATTTTGAAGGGATCTTAAGAACTATAGATTTTTCTCTTAGATAAACCTATAATTAATTAGAGATTAATCAATATTAAGTTAACCGGCTCTCATTAATCTAATACCTTTTATTTCCAATTTTAAACACAACCTTTAATCAATATTGATTCACTTAATTGTCTCTCAACTAACTAAGCAATCAATAGGTTATTGCCATTTCCTACAGAACCTATCTGTCGATTAAGCCTATAGTGTCAATTCAATCTTAGGTTGGCCAGGCCTAAAATGACATTAAGCACAATAATAACCAATGAATTAAAACTATCAATCTAACAATAATCACAATAAGCACATGGTCAATTCAGAATAAGAACCCTAAAAAGGAATCTAGCCACTCATATTAAAAAGAGATGAAGAAATGAAGAAAATAATTCCAATCATGATGAATAATAAGAAAAGTTAACAAGAAAACTCCCTTCACCAAGGTGTAGAGAAAGCTTGTCCTTCAATCTTCAAAACCAAATCCTATTCTAATATGAGCAAAAAACAAAAACAAGAACTAAAAAGAAGAACAAAAATAAAAACTAAAACTAAAACTAAAACTAGGAACAACCCTTTAATGAACATGAAATGATCCTATTTATAGACCCAAAGTCCTAGTAATAAAGGTAAACTAACCCTTCTCAAACTCTAACTAATCAAAAACTAAGAGATAACTCCTTATCTATCTAAACTTCAGCTAAAAATTATCTCTTTGTTGGCTGCCACATAAGTCAGGCATGGGTGCGCAAGAAAATGGCATGGGTGCACAAGAAACAACTTATTGCTGATCTTTGTGAGTGGCACGGCTGTGCTCAATTTTGGCATGGCCGTGCCACCTGTAACATGGTCATAAATGAGTCTCAGACACGGCCATGCTCATCTCCAACGTAGATAAGGCTTTATCTTGAGTCTTTGGCCTATCCAAACTTCAAGGATTGATCCAATCTTCATCCCAATGTATCCTACAAAACAAATATAAAAGAAATTATCTAAAAACAAATAAATCCTACTAATTAAGATAAAATAACAAAACTAACTAAATTAACTAACAAACTAACTAACAATACAACTACTAAGCCTAAGATGCAATAAAATAGAGTGCTTAAAACAAGTGTTTTTCACACTCATCATAAAGCAATGTAGAAACGAATTTGATCCATTTCTAATTTACAACGGAACTAGCTTCCATTGCTAAAAATTGTGTATAAGTTTTTTTAAGAAAATGGCGTTTGTACTTTTAAAAACAAAAAGTAAAAATCCATTGCTAAATTTTATTCCATTAAAAATGGAAGGGTGAAATGGCATTTGTACTTTTAAAAACGGAAAGTAAAAATCCATTGCTAAATTTTATTCCATTAGAAACCGAAGGGTGTTCAGTTTCTATATATAAAAATGGATGAAAAGAATCTGTTTCTATATTTTTAATTTACTCATTTTCTATATAACCCTAACCTCTCTATTCCTTTTGTCGTTCTTTTTCTTTCTTTCTTTCTTTTTTTTTATTTTTGTGTATAACCCTAACATCATCTTCTTTTTCATTTCCTATCGCTAGCATCATCATCTTCTTCTTCTTTTCCTTTTTCATCTCTCAAATTGCTCTCAGTTTTAAGATTTCTCAAATCTAAGCTCCTGCCCTCACTCTCTCTTTTTATATCCATTTAGTTGTAGAGCTTAGCTTTAGCCATAGTCATTTGGCTCAGTTGAAGTATATATTACCAGATCTTCATTTACCCGTAGTCATTTGGCTCAGAGTTTATATTTAGCCATAGTCATTTGATTAATGAAATTACGAGAGTGGTTACGTTTGATGAGAGTTGTATGAAGCCAGATATTCATATTTTTCTCAATGTGGATTATGATTCGAATTTGAAATTTGAAAGCAAGAATCTTGATTTGAGGAAGTCTTTGTGCTCATCTTACAGATTTTGTTAAAGCTCACCCTGAGGTATATATACAGGTAATTTTATTTCATATTCACTCTCATATTCCCTTAAATCTTGGGTTAGATTTATTTCTTTTAGTTACTCCCCTAATCTTTAAGCAATCATGATATGATTCTCGTGTAAATGCAAAGGTGTGGGTTAAATAATCTTTGACTTCTTTTATGTCCTTCCTGTCTTCCTCCTCCTATGACCTTAAGTAGAAGTGTATAATCCTTTGGCTATCTTCTTGGGACTTGAATGCTAAAATGCAGCACCACGATTGTATTTTTTCATAGGGATTTCATTGGCACTTAGCAGTATGGTCTGAAGGAATTCAATGGCTGCTTTGTTAATGCTTTGTGGATACTTTTGGTCTTGCATTTTTTCCACAATGCTGATGCCATCTTTGTTTGAACTTTGTTAAGAGTTTGTGTAAGCTTAAACATCAAAATACAAGAAGAGTTTGAAAAATGGGATAGTTTGATGGTGCTTTCTGTTCAATATTTTTTTGGTTAATATATTTTCAGGCCAAAAGAGGGTTTATTACATTTTATACCACCTCTTATTGATGTTTAATGTGTCTAATAAATCTAAATATCATTTCCCATTATCATTCATCTAAACACAGGTGAGAACTCAAGTTAAAAGTTTTAATTATAATGGGATAAAGTTAAAATTTTGGTGGATTAAAATATTAACTTGGATGAGACATACATATAATTGTACAGTTAATGGTCTCTACAGCTATTTTGTTTCCACATGCTAATATGTCTTAAATGGCTTGGCCTCAATAATTCTTCATTTTCTTTTGAATAAAAAAGCTTAAATAATGCTCTTAATGTACTCAGGGTGATTAAGTTTTAGAGGAGTTACTACCTGAGCCATTAAAGTAGTCAAAGCTAGATTTCAGTACCACCGAGACAAAAGTCTGTACTCCATCATCAAGCATTGAGGCACTAACTGAAAATTGCCTCTCAGACATTAATGGTATGTATAGATTAAGATTTTTTATTTTAAAAAAATTTCCTAAAAGGCATATAATGTGGAGATTTTTTTCAGGTGGGAACTGCTATTGAAGGACAAATATACCATCTACTATACTATCTGTCCCAAAAAATTATCCTAGTTAATTTGAAGGCTGCTACTGAAGGCTGCTGCTGAAGGCTACTACTAAAGTCATTACTCATAGTAAGTTTGTATCCATTGTTAATTTGGATAATGAAATCTGAAATCTGTTGTTGTGGCTTTGTTGTTCTTCTACTGTCTGTTGCTATGAGTTTATTTCGAATATGATCTCATGTTCTTACGATTTCTCAGTTTGTTATGTTTCTCCATTGGGCAGCTTACAGATGTTATATAATTGGAGTATCCTGGACTACCACTTAAGAGAACAATGTTATTTAAATATGAGTGGTTTGATCCAATGCTAAGCATGGGGATAAAAGTTTATAAACAATATAAGCTTGTTGAAGTGAATCATACAAGAAGATTTAATAGGTATGAGCCATTTGTTCTAGCTGCACAAGCGAATTAGGTCACTTATACCACTTACCCTAGCTTAAAACATGACAAGGTTGACTGGTGGGCTATTTTTAAAATAAAAGTTAGGTCCATTGTGGAAATTCCTAAATCATCTATAACTACCCCTCCATCACGTGTTGCACCATTCTAAGAAGATGAGATGAATGTATATCTAGTTAAAATTGAAGTTGATGAAGAACCTAGTCCTCTGAATGATCCAAATAGTAATCTAATACAAATTGATGATGTGGAGGTCGAAGATGAAAATGAGATAATTAATGAATATGAATCAGAATTAGATAATACATTTGTAGAGGAAGATAAATATGATGAGAATAATAGTGACTAAAGGTAGTGAATTTAGTTTGTAGTCAATCATTTTACCTAATACTAAAATATAAATATAGATTCTTGAATTGATTGAATCTACTATATTTTTCTATTTATTCAGATCTTAAATTCCAAGTATTCTATTATTTACTGTTGATTTGGTTTTTATTGCATCATGTTCGTTTATTTTAAGTTGGTTTATATTCTAATTTCAATCAGGTAATTAGTATCCTTAGAAATAGACTTAATTAATAATGAGTATCAAAGATTTAAAGCACAAACTAACTCAACCATTTTTTATTCTACTGCAAACATTTTATGTTGGGGGGTAGACTTATATTTAGTGTTGATGTCAGGTCACTTTTCCTCAAACTAGTGCCAAAGATCTTCTGTTTTGAAGGTATTTTTTCCATTGTTTTAATATGCACGTCATACTGGTGATTCCATATCCCATTCTCAACATAGACAAAGATTGGTAAGTAATTTTGCAACATCTCTACATATTTGATTTTACAGAAACATTATTACCTTTTTATTATCTTGCTGTTAGTTGCCTCTTATAGTTTTTTTATATCTATATACTTTCAGTTTTTTTTTTATATATATTTTGGTGCTAGGTTGTAAATGTTTTTCCTTTTATTTTATCATCATAAATTGTGCATTTTAGCCTGCTAGGTGTGCTTGCACCTGAAAAAAAATTCATATAGCATGGTAAAATATATGACAAAAAATATTTTTATTGGGTTTTGGGTTGATGAGCTTTGTGTTGTTGTTTTTTAAGTTATGTTGCTTATTTTGCCTCTTGATCTGATAGTGTCACTGTCATGTCTTACAACCAGCTTCTTATTGATGGGTAAAAATCATTTCTTTTTATATGTAAATTTTTAACCTTTGCTCATGTGTTTCTGTTTATTGCCTTTCTGTTACACCAATCCTGTATTTGCATATTGTTTAATTTTTAGTTTCATTATTATGGGTAAATTTCTACCACTGCAATGAAAATTTTGAACTTGTTCATGTAATTGAATCAGTTATTCCTTTTTGGGATCCTTAAAGTTGGTTTTTAATATTATTATTGTCAGTCACTTTATTATTAATATCAAAATGACATGGTTTTTAATATTATTTTTTTCTTAAGGCAAAGACACTAGGATGAGATCCTCATCCATATAAGTTGTTCTTGAAGACTCACACAAAAAAGGGTACATAAGAACTGATAGATTCTATGTCAAAGCAAATTCATGTAAATGGACTTCACTTTTTCTCTTTTAATTTTTTTAATTATATATCTGGGTTTATTTTAAATTTGCTTGTTTATCATTTATTGTAGGAAAGGTACTTGGCCCTCAAAGAGAACTTGTCTTGACCAAGTGAAGAGTCTAGTGAGCCTCGTGAAGTAGATGAATCTGAAATATACTTGGAGGCTGTTAGGGGATTGAAAAAGTAATATGTATATGGGCTTGGCTCTGGGTCTTTTACTTTATACTCCCATTTCAACTTTAGCTCAGCCTCATCATCTTGAGCTCAACAAGAAGCTTTAGAGCAAGAGGTCCGTCAATTACAAGAGACAGTTGTTGAACAACAAGTATTATTATAGCAACAATAACAACAAATGCAATAGCAAATGCAAGAGAAAATATGATTAATGCAATAGGAGATGAGGAAAAATGCGAGCAGAGTTCTCTTCCAGTCAAGCTCGAGATTAGTTTTCCACTTTAAGTGTTCATTCTGGATGCTAGCTTTAGTGTGTCTTTTTATTCTATTTATGTGATGTAGACATTACCTGTTTCTTTTGATTGCTAGACTTGGGTTTTTTAACCTATTTGTGATACTTCATGACAAGTACATTAACTATGTAAACTCCACTTTGTAGAATTATTGTACTTTATATATAATTTTATTTTTTATTAAAAATTTTGTTGTGGATTGTAAATATTACCATATAATATTTTGCTTTAATTGATTGGGATATTTTGTTGTGGATTGTAAATTATTTTAGTTTATAAGTTTTATTTTTATTGTTTTTTAGTTTATTTTTGGTTTTTGATTTTATTTTGTAGTTTTATTTATGTTAAGTTGAGAAGATTGTGCATAATGATGATGATAATTTTGTTACTCTTGTTCTTAAGAAAAGGGAGGTGAAACCTACATATTTTATGAAATCTCCTTACCTGAATGAGTTTGGTTCTTCTGATGAGGTTCCAAAGGAGAAAAGGAGTGGGACTTTAATGAAAGGTATATTTATTTGAGTCCAAAGTCGATGAACCAGTGAAATTTAATACTCAAACGGAATTTGATATTTGGATTAAAGTTGGGTTGAAGAAGAAAACAAGTAGGTTATATTAAACATTTTTTTAATTTTTTTATTTTGCTTTTGTTTTTTCTTTGAATTGTTATTTTCTTTTTTTTTTTTTAGGAAGAAGTTGTATTATAATGTGGATGATGTCCGTTATCTAAGTTTTAAACTTGGAGTTGATATAATTACGAGGAAAACGTGGTTCTAAACTTTGAATTAGTATAGTTATTTTTTATCCTATTCTGTAAGTTTATTTTTTTTTTAATATTTTTTGTAATCATTTTTACAATTTAGATTGGAGTTGTTCAATACTTTTCAAAGATTAAGTGAACTTCAGGTGGAATGAAAGTTTCATATACAAAAATATACTAACGATATACCTAGTCTATAGATGTTGTTTTATTTCTATTATATGATTTTTAAAATTTTTATTTTTTTTTTTGTGTTTTTTCAATATATAGATATGACGTTTTACTATTTGAAAAGGAAGGGAAGAGCTTATGTTGAAAGTTATGCGAGATACACAACAACTAATAATCTATTTGATCAATGACTTTAAGGTTTGTATGCTAAAATTTTTAGCAAGGATAAGGATTTTTTAGTTGTTGAGCTGAATATATCCTTGCTTATTTCATGTTTTGTAACATTGCATAGTTTAAGGTTGACCATGTTTTATTTACCATTCACATTGTGAAAGAAAAACATTAAATATTGGCACACTTGACTTTCAAGGACATATGCATATATGTTATAATTCATTGGGGAGTGTTAAACATGATCATTTAGTGTTGGAGAGTTTGAAATGTTATAGTGTTTTCCTTGAAATTGCTGACTTTTGGCTAATGTTATAATGCTATTGATGTAACAGGTGGAAATTATTCTTCAAAGAAGTTGACTGATCCATTTGAAGTTACTTTGGTTAATGGTCTTCCATGTCAAAAAAAAAAGTAAGTTTGTTATTCTATTTTGTTTAATTTTATTTTTATATCTTTAACATTCTTATGGTTTTTTATAGTGATTGAAGTGCTTTTATTATTGCATTTGCTGAGTACTTATTGAATGGGCTGGAGATTCCTATAGATTTAAATATTAAGGATATGAGAATTTGATATGCTGTCAGCTTGTATGCATGTATGAAGTAGAAAGAAACAAGTGTTGTTGATAGTGAATTTCATTGTCGTGGAAGGCTTAAACCAAAAGATAAAGGGAAAATAAAAATTATTTGAGTGTGAGGGCAATTAGTGTGAATTATTCTATTGAATTTTCAATGATCTATGTAAAAAATCTTCAAAATTGAATGAAACTGAAATGTCAAATATATTATTTTTGAGAAAGTAATGGACACATAGTACATATTTTCTAGTTTTAATATATTATTTTTTATTAAAAAAGAAATATTATTGGATTTATAAAAATTTGAAAAAATATAATGAGATTTTTTAAGTATTTTTCATGAATGTCAATAAAATTATAACATATTGTTCCATATATAGAAAATGAAAAAAATATTTCAAGTTTCATACTATCTTTGGTAGGTTTATGTACATCTTTCTATTATATCCATATAAGCCACATTTATTTTTAGTTTTAGTGTCCTATGGAGTATTATATCTTCTTTTTTTAGGTCTTTCAAATCAAACCTTGCTTTATGGAGGTAGCATGACTATATCCTTAACTTCGTTTGGTATATTTTCATGTTAATTGAGTTGGAAGTGGGTACACTTTTGCTTCATATGTAGCGAGCATTTTTTTTTAGCATAGTATGATGAGGAATAGTTGTAAGATTATTAATTTAGCTTCCTTAGAACTGCTAGTGCATGCTCATATGGTAGTTGGTTAAGCTGAAATTTGTTGCATGTGTATATTCTCTCTTTTAGATATACTATATCTAATATTTTGTCATAAAAGAAAAAATAAATTGTCATTTAATCTTTTGACCTGAAAAATATTTTAAAAAATATAAAATGATAATTGTTCTTTGATCTTTTAAGATTATGAAATGAGTATTTATTGTAGATTACATTTATTATATATGAAATATAAATCAAAAGTATTCAGAACTAACCTTAAGTTTTAGAGATTTAATGTAGTTCTCATTAAACATTTCTTTAGGTTTCTTTGCAAGTTTTTCGAAAGTAGCTCTTGCAATATTTTGTTTGGTGAAGTTTATTCTTGCACTAATCCATGCAGGTATTCTAGTGGAGTTGTGATTGGGAACTCTTGCATAGATTTGATTGTAGCATTCATGGATTCAGGCATGTTTGATGTCATTGTTCTGTATCTATTGTTTATGGAATGCACTTTTGCCTACTTTTCGTATCCAATATTTTCTAGGTATTATTGCACACGTATATCTAGCTTTTGTATTTTTAGACATGTACCTCTTAAAGTCTTATAATTTGTAAGACTTAGCAGCTATCAAGAACAATTCTTTTATTTACATTGTATTTTTTTGAAGTTTATGTTAAGGTTGTTTAGGATGTAGAACCCATGTGTAGCTTCAGGATATAGCCAATCTAATGCTACCATGTCTATTAAATATGATGCACAATTTTTTTCTCATTCCAAATGTTTTTCTTAATTAAACAAAGAACAATTTTTAAAACTCATCATTTTCATAATCAACTACAACAAAAGCTAAATGGAAAATTTTACTTTCTATGTCTTGAGTTATGGTTGTGAGAAGGGTACCTCCAAATTTTACTTTGAAGAAAGTTTTGTCTACTACAATAACTAGTGCTGCCATTCTTATATGCTTGTATTTAGTGCCATGAACACATAAAAAAAATGTGCTATCTTTTTTTCATTTTGAGCTCCATAATTGATCTCAGGTTTCTTTGTATCATATATAAAAAACTTGGTAGCAACAAATATGAATCTTCAGGTTTCTCTCGAATATATTCCAAAGCTTTTTCCTTTGATCTCTAAGTTTTCATGTAATTTATAAATATTTTATAATCTTTCTTTATGTCTCTTATGATGTTAGCAAGTGTATAGACTATTTTTTGTTGATGCATTTAGATTTGATGTAGTTTGCAATTACATATTTTTTTGCTTGACGATGATTTTCTAAATTGACTTCCAAGCTGCAAGTGTAGGCATTGATGAATTCTCAAATGACAAACATGCTTGTTTTACAATACCTTAATACTCTCAAACTCTACTTGCAATTATCATCCAATCAATTTAGATAGTTTTTTTTCTGTAAGATCTCGTGACTTTAGACTAAAAGTTTTTTTTTATACTGGATAGAAATTCATAACTGACTTCAATGTCTCCTTATCTTTGTATATTTGTCTAACTTTCACTTCTTTGCAATTTGTGTCACTTATTATTAAGGACTGACAGAAAGGACTTTGGATTTCATATTCTTCCTTTTGGTTGCTTTCTTGAAGGATGCTTTTTCCAATTTGTTTTGCATAATTAATAAGATCTGAAGTTGTATATATTGTTTTAATGTTTGTTGACTGATGGGCACAATACATACGTCGCCCCTTGAACTTGGTAATTTTTACCATTTTGACGCCTCTACTTATACTTTTGCCATTTAAACACTCCAGCTCACCTAAATTATAACTTATAAACTACTTTGTGTACTATTGGTAAGACATATAGGATGACACGTTATCATACATATGAAAGGAAACGTGCTATGCAACAAGGCGCAATGGAAGCACTTGCCAAAAATGGTGAAATTCAAAAAAATTTCACTTGCATAGTTCTTCATCAAATGAAGAATTCTAATCCCTAAGATCCAATTTGCAATTAACATAGCTAAAATAAAACACACAAGCATGTATATCAACAAGCACTTCGAAGTTCAAGTTGAAAGTAACTTACAAACTCCAAGTGTTTGATGA
>CATIWO010069337.1:0-10817 GCA_949673435.1 Macaranga tanarius | reverse complement strand
TTATTTTTATCTTTGCAACTTTATTTATAATTTTGTTATTGTACCTATTATTTATCAATCCTATATAATCGGAATATGTTTGGGAAATAATCTTATAAAATATATTAATTATGATCCTTATTTATATTTTAAGTAATTATTTTTATTATATTAATTACTATTGGCAAATGTTTTTACTTATTTTCACAAATTTACTACTCTTATTATTATTCATACAAATTCATAATAACTTTTATACAATTTTAATATTTAAATATTATGATTATATTTATTTTTAATTATCTTAATTCTACATAACATTTTAATAAATTAACTACAACTATTGACTATTTTTATTACTAATAAGACATATTATTATTATTATTATTAAGATTTATTATTATTATTATGATTATTAAATTTACAATCATTATACAATAATAATTGTTTAATCATATATAATAATAATCTAATAATTATTATTATGATTATTAAATTTACAATCATTATACAATTAAAAGATACCATAATCATTATCGTAATCATTATGCTTGCACGTGAAGGAAAAAAAATTGGCAGGCGAAACGCTACTTCAAGTAGCGTTTTTCCCTTTTAACTGACAACATAGCGTTTTGTTAAAAAAACTACTTGAAGTAGCGTTTTATCAAAAACGCTACTCTGACCAGCGTTTTCTTTTGTTTGACCATTCCTCCACCTACCATCACCCTAAATTGAGAAATTTTTTCCCTTTTCACCTATAATTGGTAAATTCTTTAACAATTACCTTATTTTGAGAAATAAAATTTTAAACTACCCTAAATTGGTAAATGTCCCTTCTGTTGTTGAGTAGAGTGTCTCTTTCGATGGTCAAAGCTGATAGAGCAGTATGGAGAAGTTCTTCCAATAAACATTTCTCCGTAAATAGCCTTTACAATGAGGTGCTGAAAGTGGTAGCTTCTAAAGATCAATTGATGTTACCTTCAGTTTGGTCAAATTTATCTCCTCCTAAGGCTGAGTTGTTCATGTGGTTTGCCTGTCTTGACAAGTTGCCAACAAGAGATCATTTATTCTCTATTGGATTGTGCCCTCTAGCTGCAAATATGTGTGTGTTTTGTGGTTGTTTTGGGGAGACTTCGGATCATATTTTGCTTTCTTGTCCTTACAGCTGGCGCATTTGGTCCTATTTTTTAAATTGGTGTGGCGTGAAAGTGCCTATTCCTTCTTCGTTGGTGCTGTTTTTTCAACAATGGCAATATCTTGTTGAAGGGTATATGCAGCGTAGAGTTTGGATTTCTTTATTCTATGCTATATCTTGGTCTATTTGGGTACATCGGAATGAGATTGTATTTGAAGGCATTTCATTTTCAGATTTAAAGTTGAACAAGTTGATTTTTTTCGTTTAGCAGCTTGGTGTACTGCTCTTATTCCTAGAATCTCAATTACAGCTACTGATCTTTTACAGTCAGCTGACTGTATCAAAAGCTTATCTACTCAACGGCGACGAAACATTATTTTCTGATTGGTTGAGCTTGGAGCTGGTTGCCTCTTGTTTGTTTAGTGCTGTTCATAATGGTTTTGTGATTCACTCCTTCAGTTGGTCTGTTTCTTGTAGTAGTGGTCTTTCGAGTTGGTTGGTTCTGCTGTAGCTCTTTTGGTGTGTCGGTCTTTCGTCTTCTCTTGTTTTGTTGTTTTTTGCTTAGTTGTAGGGAGGGGTTTTTCATCACTTGAGAGTTTTTCTCAAGTGATTTTTCCCCTCACTTTCTAATAAAATGATATATTGCTTATAAAAAAAAAAAAAAAGGTTCTCCTAGTCCTGGCTTGATTTACAGATAACTGGTTCATCACAAGTCACTAAATTATTAATAACATAACATTTTTTTTTTCCACAGAAAACAAAAATTTAAAGGAAAAAAAAAATCATCTACCAATACCATCAACTATCGACAACATTACATGGTCCCTTGTGCTATCGTAAGTAGAACCTAAACCGGTAACATCACCATTGCCATAATTACTGGTTGGCTCACTAAGCAAGTGCTGTGTCTCTTCTTGATTCACCTGAAACAATGAATGAACCACCATCTTCCTCAGGTTCTCTAACTCCATTGCAACTTCCATCATGCTAGGCCTCTCCTCGCCTTTCAATGTCGAGCACCACACAGCCAGCTTCGCCACTTCCTGAATTTGTTCTTTGTTTTCTTCATTCACTATTCGACTGTCAATAATCCCAAACAATTCTCCCTTTTTAAACACGGAAAGAAAGTACATAGCTAGGCTTCTCTCCTCCTCAGGTCGATCAAAAGAAAGTGCTTGCATGCTTGTTAGTAGCTCGATAAGGACTACTCCAAAGCTATAGACATCACTCTTCTCTGTCAATTGATTTGTGGAGAAGTATTCTGGATCCAGATATCCCAAAGTTCCTTGCACCATGGTTAATAGCTGCGTTTCATCTGCTGGAACTAGCCTTGAAGCTCCAAAGTCAGATACTTTTGCTGTGTAAGTAGCATCTAAGAGGATGTTGGTAGTCTTGACATCCCTATGAATGATTGGTATTGAAGCTGCAGAATGCAAATAGGAGAGTGCTCCTGCTGTTTCAGCTGCTATTTTGAGGCGAGTCTCCCAAGAAAGAAATGATTCATTGCTTTTGTTGTGAATGTGGTCGAAGAGTGTGCCATTGTTGATAAATTCATAAACTAGCAGAGGAACTTCTGTCTCTAAACAGCAGCCCAGAAGCTTGACAACATTCTTATGGTTAATTTGGGATAGCACCACCACTTCATTAATGAATTGCTCTGTTTGGTTTTTATCCACTTTTATTGATTTCTTGATGGCAACTACTCTATTATCATTTAAAACTCCTTTATGGACAGTTCCGAAACCTCCTTTACCAACCACGGTAGTGTCATCATAATTGTCGGTGGCTTTCTTCAACTCCTCTGCAGTAAAGATTTTTGCTGCGAAGGAGTTTCCTGCTGATTGTCTTCCGGGAGCTAGTTTATCTTTTAAAAGGAGGCCACCATTTTGCTTGAAAAACTTCTCTTTAAGCTTGATGAACTTTCTTTTCCTTAAGAACACGTAGAGGCAAATGGTGCCGAAGAGCAAGACTATGAAACCTATTCCAACGCCTGATCATGAACCATTTTGAATGAATTTCATATACAGTTGTATTGTTTTGAAAGGAAAAGAAACGCATGCATGCAGTTAATTAAGATATCATCGTATTATATATATTTGTTACCTAAGATAACATCAAATGGCAATTCTTTTTTTTCTTTTTGTTCTTTTTGATTGGGCTGGCAACCTTCTCCATATTTTCTTCCATCCCCATGGTATCCCTCCGGGCAGCCGCATGTATAATTTCCATCCGTGTTAAAGCAATGGTAAATATCCATACAGTTATGTCTACCCTCCTCACATTCATTAATATCTACAGATCAGTTTGGGCATAATTAATTGCAGATTATAGATAGCAAATCCACACACAGATATACATAAAAAGGAAAAAGCCCCCAAATAAAATTTCCATTAGTATTTTAAACCCACCAAATAGAATTAGTACAAAAATAAAAATCTAAAATTGCCAATGACAATTAACTTACAATTTATGAATGGGAAAAGGTACATGTCTCGGGCAGAGACATGTACAGTGTGTCTGGGGAGCAAATTACAAATTTGCCCCCGCTGGTAAAGGGGAGAAAAAAATTTTTAGGGACAAAAAGATAATTTTATATGTAAAATTACATTTTAATCCCCCAATTATACTGCCCCTGTAAAATGGGGGGACCAAACTGGTAATTTTTCCTGTCCGAGACAATCTCGGACCGAGATACGTATCAGTGTCCATTTATATACACACTGATTATTTAATAGTAATTTTTATATATTAAATTTGAAACAGAAAAAATAATATTTAATACTAACATGATCAATTCATTAATAAGGTAGCTTATTAATGTAAAAAATAGGAACACAATTGATTCATAAGATAGACATGGAGATAATAGAAAAAAAAAGAAAAAAAAATTAATAAAGAGTTTTATTTTTTCACAAGTCCTTGTCTTACCCCACCTAGGCCTAGATAAAGTTAATAACCTATTAATCTTGGTATCCTAAAATTACCAAATAAAAATAAAAGGTAGTGATAAGTGTCTCGGTCCGAGATAATCTCGGACCAGAACAATTACCACTTTGGCCTCCCATTTTACAGGAGGTCATAAAATTTAGGGGATTAAAAGATAATTTTATATGAAAAATTACCTTTTTACTCCTAAAATTTTTTTAATTTAGTATAACAGGAAGGGTAAATTGATAATTTGCCCCTCCCGCGTCGTGTCTCGAACCGAGACACGGTGCATTAACCAAAATAAAAAAGATAATACATTAAATAACAGTTACCTTCCTTTAACCCTCATCCAAATGCACTTGGAAGATTTTTATATGTATATTGCAAGTGTATTATATCCAACTATCATATTTGTAATACATATTTACCCCTTAACTTTTAATTAATGTCTGTTTTATTAATTTCTTTTACTATTAATTTTATTTTCTTAAATCCTTTGTACAATTATTCTTATAAACATTAAGGACTTCTGAAACATAAAAAAAAAATAACAATAATAAACCATTATTCCCGTTAATGTTTTAGTTAAGAAATAATATAATATTTAAGAGAGGATTATTTTAGTAACATCTTTAAAAACTGGGAGCATTCTGCAATTGTACATCACCTTCAGTACATCACCATCACATTCATATTCATTAAAAAAAAAAAAAAAAAACTTTACACAAGGTCAATCTTTAAAAAAATGACAGGGTCAAAACAATACAATTACACAAGATCAACCTTCAAAAATAAGATATTGTAAAATGAAAAACAAATCCTACAAATGATTTGATTATATTTGAGGCTTAAAATCTATTTGCAGGGGCAACATACATGTGATTGAAATTAAAGTGTTTGAAGCTTGTGAAGTTCAAGAACGTTGTTTTGGTATGCTTAGCAGAATCAGCAGTTGGTGACGGTGATGCTACCTTTTATATTGAGATATTCAGATCGTTTTAGTGCGGTAGAAACAAATTGCTCGTTCATTTTTTTGGTGTTCCAAAAGTGCAAAACGGAAGAGAAAGGAAATAGTATGTGAAAGACTTTTAATTGTATTATAATTTTGCAGGAAAAAAATGAAGATAGAATTAAAAAAAAAAAAAAACTTTTTTATCCGACCCTATATTAAAATGTGATAAATACATATATATATATATATATTTTACAAAATCAAAATATTTTATTATTTCAATAGTCTGGCCTGTTTGATATAATAATTAGCATATATATTTGTAACTAAACAAATATGAAGTTTTTCATTGGTAAAAATAAATACAATTTTATATTTGTAACCCGAATTTTTATTAAATCATTTCAATCAGTTCAAAATATATAGCCCATTAATATTTGTTTATCTTATGAAAACCTTCATAGGCTATATACTTGTAATTGAACCCTACATGGGCTATATACTTGTAATTGCAATTTTTCCATTTACATTTAATAAAAATGTTTAATTTTATAAAAGAATAATAAAATTCAAATCTTTTATTTGAGTATGCGTTAAAGAGAAGTAGGTGTAAACTATAGATATGGCCTCCAATGGACATACGATTCAATCACCCATGAATTGCATATAAAGAGTTAAAAACAGGCACGTACCTTTGCAACCAACGTAGGGATTCCCCTGGTAACCCTCCTCGCATTTACAGCGATAGCCCTCAATATCATCTGGCAGATATTTTGTGGCGTGATCCTTGCAGTTAATTTCATTGTTTCTAATTGTCCATTCAAGCACCATAGGAAATGTTTCTGGTATATTTTGAAGATAATCAAAGGTGAAATTGAATTTACTTTCTTCCACGATGAAAGCATAGGTGCAGGGGTTGAAATCTGACACATTGGTATGGTCATCGAAGCTAAATGCAGTGACATTTGCATAATATAATCCTTCTGGAATCTCTGTCTGGCAACACCCGCTACCTGAACAAGACGTAGAATTGTCTACAAAATCTTTGTCAGCACAGCGAGACATACAACCAGAGCTGTAATATTTTTCTTTCCCTTCAAAGTATCGGTAGCCGTTGAGATATGCGTAACTGTCACATCCTATGACGGTAAACTTGTTGCGGGATTTAGAGATGTCAAAGTCTAGGAGACCGAGATACCACGATTGAGATCTTGTATCCCTTGATGGATAGTAGCAATCTCCGACTGCGACCCCAATGATTTCTATCTGCCCATCTACGCTTATGTTTAAAATCTCGATATTTAAATTCCCCAACAATGGCACTGAATCGTTGCAGGTGATGAGAAATTCTGGGCTTAGATTACAGCCCTCTTCTCCAAATGGGTATGGGATCGACACATTTCCGCAATACCGATCAGAGCATATATTATTTCTGCCTTGAGCTACTGCTGTTGCTGGTAATGATAATAGAACAATCACAATAATAAGCTGCATGAGCAAATCCATGGCCTCAACTTTTTTTTTTTTGTTCTTTCTGGACTGTGAATCAGTAACTTAAGTTCGAGCAGGTGGTTTTTATATTGCAATTATTGGGGTATACGTTGACCTAGTCTTTTTATACGTGCATTTGTCCAAGGAATATTGTTGTTGAGATTTTTTTTTTTTTTTTGGTTACCTTGTTGTTGAGATTTTAATGTGTGATTGGATAAGTTGATATTGTGACCCATTATTTTTTAAAAATATTTCATTTAGAGTAAAATTGATTAACTATTTAATATGTAATTCAATAATACTTAAATATAATCAATTAATTGAAATTTTCATATTAAAATACCCACTAGGTACTAATTTAATAAACAAATAATATATTGACATGTATTTTTTCAAAAATTAAGATTTGTACTATATATAAATTAATTATACAATTTATTTGTTTTCTTAAATGAATTATTTTTATTTTGTACCAATTTACTTATAAAAGATATAAATTTTCAGTGTTAAAAGTATTTGAATTCCTGAATATCCATTTTGATATGTAATATATTGAATTGTTTCATTAAAAGACCTGAATTTTTAGATTGAATTATACTGAAAAATGGAATGACACGGTATGAAAATTTTTAAATTTAGTATAATAACATGGCACAAGACTGAGACAAAGAAGAAAAATTCGGGTTAATGGTCTTATTCATTTTTAATTTTTGAATTATTAATTAAAATGTATTTTAAAACTTTATTAGTTTATAATATTAATTTTTAATTATTTCAATTATGTTTGATTTTCTAAGAGCCAAATATAATCTGAAAATTATCATAAAATTACTATTGACTCATTGAAGCGTTGAAAAATAAATATTTCAGTCCCATAATCCAAGTGACAAAAGGTATGGATATCCAAATGTAGAGATCAAAAATTAAATATGTCCCCAAAATTTCCTACCTTATGATATTGGTAATTAACCATTCGAACTAAATGCTAAAAAAAAAATAACATTGCAGGCCTAGCAAATCTTTGAAAAATTAACACCGGAGAAGGCCTAGACATTTTTGTTCACCTGGCACAAGGCTCAGACAATATATATATATATATATATATACATTGATTGCTTAGGTTTTTTTTATGTTGTTTTAAAAAAATATATATATGTGGATAATTTTTTAAAAGAATTATATAACAATTTTCAAACTATATTTGGATCTTTATTAAAAAATTAAATATAATTAAAATAATCAGAATATTTAATAAAAATTAAATATAATTCATTTGCTATTAATTTTTCATATTTAATTTAAATAAATGTTTCATAATTATGTTTTTAAATGAACTTTATATTTTATTATACTATATTTGATATAAATTTAGGATTCAAATTAATATTTTATTTGATAAATATATGCTGTGTTAAGTGATAAAGTAACAATGAAATAAAGAAACAAAGGTACTTTTGAAGATAAAAATAATAAAAAAATATTTTATTTTTATTAAAATATAAATATAATATCATTAAATTCATATAAAAATTTAAAATTTTCATTTAAAATTGAGTTTAGTATATCTGTTTTTTGGTTCGGATACTTACAAGAGATTTAGAACCATACTAAAGTAAGGATTTAATTCAATTTAATTCCTTTTAAAGATAAAATTATTTGGCTCCATACAGTTTTAATGCAATTCAATATTTTATCCATCTTATATATGCTCAATTTCAAATGAAAGAATATTATAAAGTGTATGAATCGACTTATACCAGTATTGATTTTTAAATTAATTTAGACCTCATTTAAAAAGAGTATTATAAATTATTTCTATTGTTCAAATCATTAATGCTTAACTAGTCTAATTTATTGTTTATAATAATGAAATAAAAAAAAAATTTATAGCCTGGCTACAAACGTGAATAAGAAAATTGTGACATTGAAAACAAATAAATTGAACCCTGTGATCTTGCAATCGGCAGGTGCAGGCTTCTTTGCGTAGAGAAGATAGAGGTACAATGTATAGCCGGCACATATAACTGTAGCTTTTTTCTGAAGAGGAAATTGCACCTTTATCGTTCACACTTGTAATTGGACAATTCCTATTATCTTTGGAACCAATCCTCTTCTGACGATTGTATCGAGGATATATAGATATCATATAAAGAGATTGTCCTTTTTGTCTACTTACATTTGTCCAAAAGTCTTTGCTCAAAGTCTTTGTCATTAAACGCGATGTTTACAAGTCAGGAAATCATTTAATTTCAAAACTTGGATTTTATTCCTTCTGGTAAAATGTATTGTATAAAATTATCCTACTTAAATATAGATGTATCTTTTTTTTAAAAAAAAAAATTATAACCGTAATAAATTACTTAAATATTGATGAATAATAATTATAATATTTTTCTAAATTCACGGCTGTGAAATTCAATTTTTACTCCTTATAATAATAATTATTAAACCACTTTCATACTAATAAATATAAGAAGGTAAAATATTTTTGCATCTTACTCAATCCTTATGTTTCAACTTATCAATCTACTAAATTATAATTATTAGTTATAGTTAGAGAAAAGTATAAAAAGGTATACTATAATTTTATATTTTGATAACTTTTACATGTATTTTTTATGGTAAATTAACATATGTATTTATCACGTTAGTAAACTAAAATTTATTTACTCAATACTGTTAGTTTTTTTTTTGTTTTTGAAACTGGAAAAGATTGCATTAATTCAAATCATCAAAAAGAACATCATGAATAAACTGAGGGGGGACAGACCCCCACTCATACAGACCAGGCATGGAATTAGCCACCCTTGCAAGGCAATGGGCCACTACATTCGCTGATCTAGGAACAAAAGAAACCTGACAATAAGGCATTTCTTGAAGAAGCAAAATACATTCAGCTATAATAGTACCAAACAAAGAATTATCAGAATTTTGATGAGAAATAGCTTGAACTACTAACAGCGCATCCATCTCAACACTGACAGGTTGAATCTGAAGGGATTTAATCCAACTGAGAGCTTCCTTAAGACCCAACGCCTCAGCAAAACAGGGGGAAGAAATCACAGAAGAGATTACCTGGTTCTTTGCTGCCATGAAGAGCCCTTGACTATTCCTTATAACACATCCATAGCCCATTTTTGAGGACTCCGAAAAAATGGCAGCATCCACGTTACATTTGAAGGATCCTATTGCTGGTTTGCACCAGCGAAGAGTCGAGGAAGAGACAGCCCCACCACGCTGACTATAAAGCTGGCCATTAAGAGCAGTCCATCGAATAAGAAAAGAAGAGGCATCAGTCACCAACTTGATAGGAGTTAGACGCTTATTTTGCCATAAAACTGAATTACGATGCTGCCAAAGTTTCCACACAATCATACTAAACACGTTCCTGTCCACACCTGAGCATTTCTGACAGGCATTAGAGAACCAATCCGAAAAATTCACCTCTGAACCACGATAGAACCCAAAAGGCGAAGATAGCCAACAATTCACAGCAAAGGGACAGGAAACGAAAATATGGAAAACAGATTCATTCTCACCATGGCAGCAAGGGCAAACAGCAGAAACATCAACTCTGCGCTTTACCAAATTATCACAAGTTGGAAGAATGTTCCTACAAGCTCTCCAAAGTAGCAGTTTAACTTTAGGTGGGACTTTTAGGTTCCAAATCAAGCTCCCCCAAAGAAAATTTAGAAAAATATTATTATTATAAGGAAAACTGAGAAATTTATCGTTTTGGCAACACATTATATGAAAAAAATAACTTATCAAGTGCTACATTATTATCACATCATCATCATATCATATGCCATTCTTTCTTTATATAAAAATATATTACGCTGTTATTAATATTTTGAGGGAAAAATCACTTGAAAAATTTCAAGTGATGAAACAACCCCTCCCTAGAACTATACAAGATAAAAAAAGGAAAAGATTCAGACATAACAAAACCTGAAAACAGGAGCAGAAAAACTGAGCAAACCCAGCTTACAACATAAACCCCAGCCAAACCAACTAGAAATTTCTAGTTAAAATCTGCAGCAGCTATAAACAAGAACAGAACAAAAAATGCAGCAATTAAAACAAGATAGAGCAGTAGCAACATTCCTTAATTAATTAATTAATGCTTTTACATTATATTGCAGATAAGATAAGGTCCTCCAAGTCTTGGTTTGATGTACAGAGATAAGCGGTCCATCACTAGTCACTAAATATTAATCAAATAGTAAAATTTTACATTATAACATGATATTTGATTTATTTCTTTCCGCAGGGAATCCAAAGTTCAATGAAAAAAGAAAAATACAAATCATCCACCAATACCATTGACTG
>CATIWO010069287.1:0-20355 GCA_949673435.1 Macaranga tanarius | reverse complement strand
ACAAATGTGAGAACTTGCACCGGTATCCAATACCCATGCATTAGATGAGCTCTTAGAACATTTAGAGGTTAATAAATTAGAGAAAGTCTCACTTTCTCCATCCTTGCCCTTTCCTTTTATCTTTAGAGACTCAAGGAACTCAGGACAATTCCACTTCCAATGTCCTTCACCTTGGCAATGGAAACACTTTCCCTTGCCTTGGTCTTCCCTCACTAGTTTTAAGCACTCTATTTTATTGCATCTTAGGCTTAGTAGTTGCATTGTTAGTTAGTTTTTAGTTAATTTAGTTTGTTTTGTTATTTTGTCTTAATTAGTAGGATTTAGTTGTTTTTAGATAATTTCTTTTGTATTTTGTCTTGTAGGATGTATTGGGATGAAGATTGGATCAATTCTTGAAGTTTGGATAGGCTAAAGACTCAAGATAAGGAGTTATCTACGTTGGAGATGAGCATGGCCATGCTTATTTATTGCATGGCCGTGCCTGAGACTCATTTATGCTAAGTTATAGAGTGGCACGACCATGCCAAAATCGAGCACGGCCGTGCCAGACACAGAGACCAGCCATAAGTTATTTCTTGTGCAGCCATGCCATTTTCTTGTGCACCCATGCCTGATTTATGTGACAGCCTACGAAATGATAATTTTCAGCTGAAGATTAGATAGAAAGGGATTTATCTTTTATCCTTTGATTAGATAGAGTTTGAGAGGGGTTATATTACCTTTCTCATTAGGTCTTTAGGTCTATAAATAGGACTATTTCATGTTCATTTAAGGGTTGTTCTTGTTTTTGGATTCTACTCTTGTTCATGTTTTTATTCTAGTTTCTATTTTCATAATACAATTTCATTTGTTTAGTTCATAGTAGAAGTGATACTTGGCTTGAATTTAGAAGAGTAAGGTTTCTTGACATCATTGAAAAGGGGTTTTTCTTGTATCACTCTTTTATTTATTTAATTATGTTCAAATTTGTTTTCATTTATTGTTTGTTTTCTTTTCATTTTAATATGAGTAGCTAGATCTTTTTTAGGGTTCTTATTCTAAATTGACCATGTGCTTATTGTGATTATGTTAGGTTGCTAGATTTTAATCATTGGTTGTTGTTGAACTCAATGTCATTTTGGGACTGATCAACCTAGAATTGAATCAACATTATGGGCTTAATCGAGATAGGTTCTGTAGAAAATGGCAATGACCTATTGGCTGCTTAGTTAGTTGAGAAACAATTAAGTGAATTTGCATTGATTAAAGGTTATGTTTAAAATTAGAATTAAAAGGCATTAGGTTGATGAGAGCCGGTTAACTTAGTGTTGATTAATCTTCAATTAATTATAGGTTTATCTGAGAAGAAAATCTATAGTTTCTAAGATCCTTTCAAAATGAATTAAAACTAGTGTAGACCTAGTTGTATAATCCATCCTTTGAAATGGTCAATTGAAAATAAGAAACCCTAGCCTTTAAAATTTGCATTAAATTTTTGTTTTTACTTTTCTTAATTTAGTTTTTTTTTGAAATTCCAAACTCTATTTCTTTGTCTAAACAATCAAACATTATGAGTATTACAGTATTCAACATCAAATCTCTGAGGGACTATATCTTTATTTACTATTTGATACGATTTTGTACGCTTACGGATTAGTACTCATCACATTCCAACAAAATACAATGAAAACTTAAAACTCAAAACACACAACTAGAATTAAAACAAAGAAAATAAAAGAAAAAGAAAAATAAAAGCTTGGTTGAGCTCCTAAAAAGTGCTCTTTTAGGTCTATGAGCTTAGACCATCATGCTCTTCAGAGTATTGAATCAGCCAAAAAGGCTGATTAGCAAACGTTCTCCCATGTGCCTTCATGGTAGATTTTTAGTATTTGTCCATTAACTTTGAACTTGTCTCCTTGAGTATTGCAAACTTCCACAGCTCCATAGGGATAGACATGGCTCACTACAAATGGCCCCGACCACCTACTCTTGAGCTTTCTTGGAAACAATTTGAGTCTAGAGTTGAATAGTAACATTTTGTCTCCTTTTTGAAAAATCTTTATCTTCAGCTTGGCATCATGCCATTTCTTTGTACATTCTTTGTAAATTCTGGAGTTTTCATATGCCAACTCTCTTATCTCCTCCAATTCATTTAATTGTAAGAGCCTCTTTTCCATGACTTTCTTGCAATCATAATTCAAAGCCTTGATTTTCCAGTAAGCCTTATGCTCAATTTCAATAGGAAGATGACATGATTTTCCATATACACATCTTCTTATCAACCCATCATTGCATAGCTTCCAAATATAAGAATCATCCAATAAATTATAATTGGAATCGTGAATGAGCTTCTTCCTCTGCTAACTATTGAATTCTTCTGGAAATTTTCCATTTGATATGAAGTTAGCTATATCTGCAAACTATGGTACATTTATACTTTGGATTGCTAACAACATCTCATCTGGAAATAGCTCCTGGATAGGGTCTTCCTCCTCATTGTCTTCTTGCTCTAGCTCCAATTTTGAGAGATGATCAGCTACTACATTTTCTGATCCCTTCTTGTCTTTAATTTTAATATTGAACTCTTGTAAAAGCAGCACCCATCGTATGAGCCTTAGCTTTGAGTCCTTCTTATTCAAGAGGAACTTTAATGCTGTATGATCTGTATACACAACAACTTTAGAACCAAGTAAGTAAGAACAAAATTTATCAAAAGCAAAAATTACTACTAGCATAGTTGAGTTGTGCATCATTCAAGGTTCGACTTGCATAATAATGGCATAGTTGAGTTGTGCATCATTCAAGGTTCGACTTGCATAATAGATGATATGAAGTTTATTCTCCTTCCTTTGGCCAAGTATAGCTCCTATTGCATGGTCACTTGCATCATACATTAGTTCGAATGGAAGATTCCAATCTGGCAAGACAACTATGGGAGCTGTTATCAATGCTTCCTTTAACCTGTCAAAAGCCAATTTATAATCATTAGTAAAGTCAAAAGAAGAATCTTTCTCAAGCAATTTACAAAGAGGTTTAGAGATTTTTGAAAAATCCTGGATAAACCATTGATAGAATCCTGCATGGCCTAGAAAACTCCAAATTCCTTTGACGTTTATTGGGTACTGAAGCTTTTCAATGTTCTCTACTTTTTCTTTATCCACTTCAATACCTTGTGATAAAATTTTATGCCCAAGGACAATTCCTTCCTCCACCATAAAGTGACACTTCTCCCAATTTAGTACCAAATTTATCTCTTCGCACCATGTAAGAACTTACTCTAAATTCTCCAGACATCCTTCAAATGAGCTTCCATAGACTGAGAAGTCATCCATAAATACATCCATAATTTCTTCTACCAAGTCTGAGAATATGGCCATCATGCACCTTTGGAAGGTTGCTGGAGCATTACACAATCCGAATGGCATCCTTCTATAAGTAAATGTGCCACAAGGACATATGAATGTTGTTTTCTCTTGGTCTTCTAGAGCAATTGCTATTTGATTATAGCTCGAATAACCACCTAAGAAATAGTAGAAGGCATGTCCTGCTATCCTCTCTGACATCTGATCAATAAATGATAGTGGAAAGTGATCCTTCCTTATAGCTGAATTCAACTTCTTGTAGTCAATGCACACTCTCCATCCAGTTACTACTCTTGTAGAGATTTGCTTACCTTCTTCATTTTCCACTACAGTCATTCCTCCTTTTTGTAGTACACACTGGATAGGACTTACCTGTGAACTGTCTGAGATTGGGTAAATAATCCTAGCATCTAGTAGCTTGACCACCACTTTCTTCACCACCTCTTGTATGTTTGGATTTAGCCTCCTTTGCCTTTCAATGGTTGGCTTATATCCATCTTCTATTAGAATTTTGTGCATGTAATAAGATGGACTTATCCCTCTTATATTAGAAATTTGCCAACCAATTACTCTTATTCTCCTCATAAGCATTCTTACAAGTAATTCCTCTTGGTCTTGGGTGAGTTTAGAGGATATAATCACAGTTCAAGTTTGGTTTTCTCTAAGAAAAGTATACCTCAAATGTTAAGGTAGAGGTTTTAAATCTACATCTGGTGGTTTTATGCTTGATGGTGGTGTAGGTTCAGTGTTTGGTAATTGAATTTGGGAAAAATGAGTTTGGTGTTTAAGGTAATCTTCATCTTAGGGGTTTTGTACCTACATAAACTTATCAATATACTCCAATTCATCACACTTTTCTAACCTCCTTCGTTGGACTTCAATCACACATTCATCCAAAATATCAACTCTAAAGCATAAATCACTTTCAGAAGAATATTTCATACCTTAGTAGATGTTGAACTTATAACTTTCCTCACCTACTCTTAGAGTCAAAGTTCCATTATAAACGTCATTGATTGCTTTGACAGTGTAGAGGAAAGGCATACCAAGGATCAATGGAACGTCTTCATCTTCCTCAAAGTCTAGAACGACAAAGTCCACTGGAAAAATGAATTTTCCAACCCTTACAAGCACATCTTCCACTATTCCTTCTGGTTCCTTTACTGTCCTATCTGCCAGTTATAGATGAATGTTTGTTGGTCTTGCCTCTCCAAGTCCCAATTTCCTATAAATAGACAAAGGCATAAGATTAATAAAAGTACCTGAATCACATAAAGATTTTTAAAATGATAAATTCCCAATAGAACATGGAATAGTAAGACTCCTTGGTTGCTTCCTTTTTAAAGGAAGTTTGTTTGAGATGATGGCACTACACTCCTTTGTGAGTGTGATTGTCTCAAATTCCTATAACTTCTTCTTGTTGGAAATCAGCTCATTTAAGAATTTTACATACTTTGGCATCTGAGCTAAACATTACACAAAAGGCATATTGATGTGGAGTGTCTTGAATCTTTTAAAAAATTTTGCAAACAACTGGTCATGCTCCTTTTTCTTTAACCTTTGTGAGTATGGTACTGGACGTTCATAAGATTGAATTGGTGGTACTTTTAGCTTAGCTTCATTTTCCACCTTCACTTCTGGTTCTTCTGGTGTCTCAATCCTTTCATCATCCTATTCATTCTCTCCTTCATTCTTCTTTTCTTCATACTCTGTTGTTGCTTTAGGGGTTTGGATCGCTATACTGCTTCTCAAAGTGATAGCCTTTACTTGCTCTTTTGGATTCTTTTCCATATTGCTTGGTAATGCACCTTGATTCCTTGTTGACAAGGAATTTGCTAGCTGCCCCATTTATACTTTTAGATTATGAATTGACAAAGAATGATTGCAGATCATTTGCTCCATCCTCTTTTGAGCTTCATCTTGCTGGCTCATCTTTAATGACATCACATCCATGAATTTCTCCATTTTTCTTTCCATTGAAGTTCTAGAGGATGACCTTTTATTTTGGTGAAATTGAGGTTGAGGTTGAGGTTGTTGTGCATTCTGACCTCCAAATCTTGGTGGTACTTGTGGTCTCCACTGGTTGTTTACTTGATTGCTCCAAGAGAAATTTGGATGATTCCTCCAACTTGGATTGTAAGTATTGCCATAGACTTGGTTTTGAGGTCCTTTGAAGTTTCCCAAATAGTTGACACCCTCTGTAGTCATCCCTTGCATCATCTAACATTCTGTGGTAGGATGACCTCCTTAATATAGTTCACATGTGGAAGACCATGTAGACACTACATTGACATTCACCTTGTCCATCCTTTTTATCAGAGCATCAAGCTTTGCATTCAACATGGTTAAACTGTCCACTTCTATGGCTCCAGCCTTCTTTGTAATGGTCCTCTCATTAGACTACAAACTTTGTATATTTGCCATTTCTTGAAAGAGATCTGAGGCATCTTCTAGTGTCTTTAACATGACAGTACCTCCAGTTGTTGCATCAATGTTGACTCTAACCGCATGATTGACTCCCTTATAGAAAGATTGCACCAAATCCTATATAGGAATCAATTGAGGTGGACACTGCTTCTAAAGGTCTTTGAATCTTTTCCAGCACTCGTAGAATGTTTCATCATCTATTTGAAAGAAAGAGTTAATCTCATTTCTGATCCTCAACACCTTTATAGGTGGTAAGTATTTATTAAAAAAGGCTGTGTAAAGCTCTTGCCATGTGTTGATGGAGTTGGGTGGCAAACTTATAAACCGTCTCTTTGCTCTGTCCATAAAAGAAAATGGAAAGAGAATCAACCGCATTACATCAGGTTGTACAACATTCATCTTAAAGGTAGAATAATACTCTAAGAATCTAGAAATATGACCAAATAGATCCTCATGTGGTAGCCCATTGAATGGTGAATTTTGGATCATTTGAATCATTGCTGTCTTGATTTCAAAGTTGTTTGCCGCTACCGTCATTCTTACAATTGGTGTCTGATTACCTTGCACATTAGAACTCAAAAAATCTCACATGGTTCTTTAACCATTTTAAGGATTTTGAAGAACTTATTACCTCGGTGGGTCATTCCTTGCATCATCTCCCAAGTCCATTTTGCTTGGTGATTGTCAAGATATGATTGTTTGTTTCTTTTTCTCATGAACTGTCTTCTCTAACTCCAAATCAAGTGGTATCAACTCAAGTCCTTATTTGCTTGCGCTTTGTGTGATGTGCATCAAACAACACAAAATCATGCAATACCACAATTAGGACCAAAATTAAAAATGACATCTAAATCAAGCAACATAATTTTCTTAACAATATCAATTCTTTGCCAATCCCTAGCAACGGCACCAAAAACTTGATGTGTGTAAAATCCGCAAGTGCATAGAATCATATCAAATAGTAATGGAAATATCATCCTACAGAGATTGTCAATTGAATATTGAAATAGTCACTATGTTTGATTTTTTAGATAGCAAAACAGAGTTTAAATTCTTTTAAAAACTAAAACCAAAACAACAAAAGTAAAATTCAAATTCAAACAAATATTAAAAGCTAGAGTTCTTATTCTCAATTAGATCATTTCAAAGGATTGATTAAACAACTAAGTTTAACTATTTTTAATTCATTTTGAAGGAATCTAAGAAACTATAGATTTTTCTATCAGATAAACCTATAATTAATTAGAGATTAATTAACACTAAGTTTACTGGCTCTCACCAACCTAATACCTTTTAATTCTAATTTTAAACACAACCTTAAATCAATATTAATCCACTTAATTATCTCTCAACTAACTAAGCAATCAATAGGTCATTGCTTATTCCTACAAAACCTATCTCTCGATTAAGCCTATAGTGTCAATTCAATTCTAGGGTGATCAGTTCTAAAACGACATTAAGCACAAAAACAACTAATGAATTTAGATCTAGCAACCTAATTTAAATCAGAATAAGCATATGGTAAATTCAGAATAAGAACCCTAAAAAGGATCTAGCTACTCATGTTAAGAATAAAAGAAAACAAAGAAGAAATGAAAACCATTATGAACATAATGACAATTAAATAGAAGAGTGATACAAGAAAAACCCCCTTCCAAATGATGTCAGGAAGCCTTGCTCTTCTAACTTCAAGCTAAGTATCTCCTCTACTAAGTAAAGAAAATGAAAAAAGTATTCTAAAGAACAAAGGGAATAGAAAACTAAAACCAGAACTAAAACTAAAAACTAGCAGCTACTTTAATGAAAAATATATGGTTCTATTTAAAGGACCTAGTTTCCTAATGAAAAAGGTTATTTAAACTCTCCTAAACTCTATCTAAACATAGGCTTAAAAGATGAGCTTCTATCTATCCAAACTCCAGCCTAAAATCCACTTTTGATTGGCTGCCACATCATCATTCATGGGTACATAACAATTGGACATGCCCATGCATCAAAATAACTCTGAAATCTTAGAATCAGACATGGGCAAGCACATAGGCATGTGACTGGCATTTGGGCATGTGCTCTGTTGACTGTCTCTTCTTCCATTTAGGCATGGGCAAGCGTATGTACATGCCACTCCACACATGGACGTGCACATGGCCATATGCCCTGATGCGAGAATAACTTCCAACTTTAAGCTTCAATCTTATCTTTATCTTCAAGTACTATCTCCATCTCTTCTCAAATGCATCCTATAAACACAAACTAAACAAAAATTACATATTTAACACAAAAGCACTTAAATTAAAATAAAATAACAAAACTAACTAAATTAACTAAAAACTAACTAAACAATGCAATTCTAAACTAAATATGCAATAAAATAGAGTGCTCAACACATGCATATTTCACACTCATCAGTGATCAAAATTGAATTGCTCAAAAGTTAAATTCAACCTACAACCTTACCAATTCATATTTTGATTTCAAATTCAAAATATTTGCCAAATTTCTATTTTAAATTCTTCTTTAGTTGCATTTAGGGTAGTTTAAACATTTATTCTAAATTTCTTATTTTCATTTTCTTTGGTTTTTAAAAGTTAAATTTAAGTTTAATTTTGCATTGTTTGTTTCATTTTGAGTCTAATTTGATAATTAGTAACTTAAGTTCCATAACAACTATAAGAAAGAATTTAAGGGTAAAATCCTAATTGAGTGAAATACGAGCAATGAGTGACATCCTTTTTATATAGAAGCATGTGAAAGAGTGTTATTATGAGGTTTTATCTTATTCTTTCTTTATTCTAAACATGGCATATTTGAAAGAAGTTGAAAAGGATCCTAAATGAAAGCTCTTAATAAAGGTAATGCAAGATAAGATGATCTAATTATTGAATAGCCATCAAGAGGCTCAAGAGCAAATATAGAGGATGCTGCAAAGCCAAACCATAATCACCACTAACAGTGCCAACAACACAAATTAAATCATACCTAGGAAAGTCCAAGGGGGAGATGGCATGATGAAGATGAAAAGTCCATTGATGAAAACATTCAAAGGGGTATAGGAGGTAAGAAAACGATCTTGGGAGTATAAAGTTAAAGAAACCTACTTTCCATGGCAAGAGTGATCCCAAAGCATATCTAGCTTAGAAGAAAAAGGTAGATTTTATGTTCGAACACCATACCTATTTTGAGAAAACGAAGATGAAGCTTGCTGCTGTTGAGTTCATAGATGATGCATTGATTTAGTAAGACCAATTGGTGGTATCAAAGAGGCATTATAGGGAAGAACCTATCTTTACAGAGCAAAAGATGAAGACCATCATGCATAAGAGATTTATGTTAACTTATTACTCTTGGGATTTGCACAATTGGCTTTAAGGGCTTAAAAAAGGTTCCAGGAGATATGAGAAGTATTACTAAGAGATGAAAATAATGATGATCCATGCTAAGATTAAAGAAAACCATGAGCAAACTATAAAATGTTTCTTGAATGGGCTAAACAAAGAGATTAAAATATAGTAGAGTTGCATCCATATGTAGAGTTAGAAGACATATACCATATAGTGCTTAAGGTGGAACAACAATTGAAGGGGAAAGCTTTCAAACCAAGCTCAACTACAACAATATCTCATTAGAAGTAAAATTGGAAAGGTGGAGATAAAAGCTCTTCCAAGCTTAAAATTGATAAAGACAAGGAAGGAGGGAGTACAATGTAAGTTAAAATGCCTAAGCTCGAGACAAGCTCCATTGAATGCTTTAAATATAAAGGAAGAGGTCACATGCAACATGATTGTCCAAACAAAAAGATAATGATACTTACTAATAGAGAGTAGTGAAGAAGAGAAAGAGGACAATGAAATGCTACCACTTGAAGATGTAAATAACGTTGAAGATGACATCAAAAAAGTCGAATACAAAGACTTTCTAGTTGCAAGGCATACATTGAGTGTTCAAATAAGGATAGAAGAGAAGGAGCAATATAACAACATTTTTCATACAAGATGCTGAATCAAAGATAAGATATATTATTTGATCAATAATAGTGAAAGTTGTACAAATGCTACTACTACTTTATTAGTACCTACTTTGAAACATTCTAAACCATACAACTTATAATGGTTGAATTATAGTGGAGAGGTTAGAATTACTAAGTAATTGGTTGTTACTTTCTCTATAGGGAAGTCTATTGATTAAGTTTTTTATGATGCTATACTTATGCAAGCTGATCATATAATTTTGGTGTGTCTATGAAAATTTGGTAAAAGAGTTATTCATGATGGATATGTCTATAAAAATTTGATAGAACAGTTATTCATGATGGATTTACCGATAAATACTCATTTGTCATGAATGGAAAGAACATTGTATTTAACCTTTATCACTCAAAGAAGTTTATAAAGATTAAAAGATAATAAGAGAGAGAATGTGCACAAGTGAGAGAAAAAGAAAGAAATGTGCAATAAAAGTTAAGTCATGAGAAAAAAATGAAGAGTGTGAGCAGATAGTGGATGCACAAAATAAAAGAGAGGTGCATGGAAAAAGAGAGGTTATGAGAAATAAAGAAAAAAAGACAAATGAGTTTTTATACAAAAAAGAGTGCCATGAGGAGAGAATATTTTTTTTAAATGCCAATTATTGTGCTTATGTAAAAATCGGCATATTTTGCTACTAACGAACTTAAAAATTCTTTGCCTTGTATTTTTGTGTCTTTTTTGAAAGAGTATGAAGATTGGATCCCTGAAGAGGTGCCAAAGGGTTTACCACTATTAAGAGGAATTGATCATTAAATAGATTTCATTATAGGTTCCCAAATTCTAAATAAACCACCTTATCAAAGTAATCCCAAGGAGATAAAGGAGTTATAATAAGAAGTGGAGGAATTAATGGATAAAGGCCTAATTAGGGAAAGAATTAGTTTATGTGTTGTGCCTATTTGGTTAGTACCAAAGAAAGATGGTTCATAGTGTAGTTTATTGATTGTAGGGCTATGAACAAAATAACAATTAAATATCATCATTATATTCCTCATTTAGATGACAACCTTGTTGAATTATATAATGCATGCATTTTCTCTAAAAATGATCATAAAAGTGATTACCTTCAAATTAGGATGAAAGAAGAGGATGAATGGAAAAATGATTTTTAAATAAAATTTGAGTTATATGAGTGGTTAATTGTGCCTTTTGGGTTAACTAATGTACTACACATTCATGATATTGATAAATAATGTTTTATTTGCATTTTTAGGGAAGTTTACAGTTGTTTATTTTGATGATATACTTGTTTAAGCCCAATATTAATTTTCAGGCCTATAATTAAATTCAAGGCCCAAAGTGAGCCCTTTGCATTAAGTCTAGCCCAAATGCAATTGCTTGGTGGGGAATTTACTATTTTTAAAGAAAATTCTAAAACTGACCAAAAGGTAACCGTAGGCACTGAAGAGCTAATAGAGGAAATTCAAGGGACACAGGTTATAAGAAATCAATAGGGGTAATTATTAACAAATTGAAGGGAGGCTTTGCTTCTATAGCAAGTTGGAGGATTATAAAAAGGAAGGCAAGCAGCAGCATGGAGGACACATAATCAAGAATCAACAACCAAAACACAGACAGTCAATTAATTAAACAATCAATCCAAATCATTAGCTCAGCCAATAGTTATTTTCTGCAGCCTTTAGCAAATTTTATTCTTTTTTTAGCAATCTTGTATTCTATTTTGTTTATAGACAATTCACATTTATCATTTCCCTAAGCTTATTTATCATAACCCCCAATAGAATTTTCCTTTTACAATTACTGTTCATCAATTATTACTGCTACAAATTCCAAAACACGTTGGAACTCAAGCAAATTATGGTAAAGACGCTTGGGAACCCACACCTATATGAAGAAGTCATAATTCATTTGGGGAACTAATCTCCCCTAGCACGCTCAAACCTGGTCTAATAAAAATTGCACCAATTATCTTTTGACACGCCTAGTAGGACACATTCCAACGGGATGGCCAAACTTAGAAGTGGAAAAGAAATCTCTGACATTGGTGATTCCAACAACAATCTGCATGTGGAAACTACAGGTGATGACTCTGAACAACATGAGAATCCGATGCCTCCTGAGCAGACACAAGCCTTAAGTGGGGCACCCGTTGGCTCTGATGGCCAAGAAGTAGAAATTGTTAATACTAATATAATGGTAACTGAAATTGAGGGATCAGATGCCCGAACCATCCTCTTAGATTGGTTAAAAGATGTTGAAGATTCATTAGCTCTGATGAATGTTATGATGAACCAGACCTTACAGGAGATAACATCCTCATTCACCAAAATGGGTGAGGTTTCTCTGAGATAAGAGAGTCAGAAAGCATCTCCAAAGGTAGCAGTGCAACCCCAAGGAGATACTGGAAATTCATCCTCTACTGCTAGGCCCAACACTGGTGTCCAGAATCTTATGGAGGAAACGTACATTTCCTCACACAAGAGGGAAGAACCTGGCAGAGAAACTAATTAAAACGGTGGTCATAATGGTAACAATGGTAATGGTTCTAATATTGTTAGACTGATCCCTAACAATCAGATATTTGGCAAGACAAATACAAATTCACAGCTTGAAATTTATGATCTAGGGATTAATTAGCAGGGAAGAGGCTCGGGGGATAATGTTCACCAAGGGTAGGTTCCATTACCCTAAGGACATATGGCATTTCCTCCAGCTAATTTACAATTTCCCTAAAGGCCTAATGTAGTACCTCAACCTTATCTACCATTACCTCAAGCCCCAAAAGGTGGAGGAGTTGATCTAGACGCTGTGAGGGATGTTGTTCAAGAACTGTATGGTCCAGGGCTGCACCAGATTGGCTGTCTAGAATTTCACAAGCCATACCCTAATGCTGTGGATAGAGATAACCTATATTCCAGGGGGTATTACATTCCAGAGTTTTTGTTATTCTCCGGGGAGCATGGGCAGTCCACTTTGGAATACATAGCACGATTCATAATCCAATATGGTGAATTGGCCAACTTTAATAATTTCTCTAATTTCAGATTGAGATTATTTCCTAATACTCTGACAGGTGTAACTTTTACATCATATCCCACCTTGCCCAGGAATTCTATCTTTACCTGGCAAGAGACGGAGCGGCAATTTCACATACAATTCTTTCGTACTAAGCCTGAGGTGTGCATAGCAGAATTATCCAAAGTGACACAAAGGGTTGGTGAAACCACAGATTTATTAATTGCTAGGTTTAAGAAAATGAGGAACAGGTGTAAGATATTTCTTCTTGAGTCAGAGTATGTGAAAATAGCTTAAAGGGGTCTGGACATTAAATTAAGGAAGAAATTTTAAAGAATGGAATTCAGGGACTTCTATGAACTGGCTGCGAGAGTCACTGAGTATGAGGAATTGCTGAAATAAGAAAATCAGAGAAGAAAGAATGCCATGGGAACTTATTTTCAGAAGGTATCAAATTCGAAGGTAGTACTAACTGACTTGGTCACCACCAGTTTTTGTATTTGACCACTGTTAGAAAGAAAGGCTTCAGAGGCATGGAAGAAGCCTTAAGGATCCAATTCCTAAAATCAGTACACCTTTGAAGTCTAAAAAATATAATAGATCTTTAATTTTCTCCTGAAAGAGAATTTTATTAAATTGCCTCCAGACCATAAGATTCTATCTGAAGAGGAATTGAAGGGGAAGGATTACTGTAAGTACTATAATTCTTTTAACCATTATATTAATGCATGCTGGGTGTTTAGGAATGTGGTACAGGATTGAATCAATAAGGGTGTCCTAAAATTCCGTGAGAAAAAGGATGCAATGCTGATTGAAAAAGATCATTTTCCTTCAGTGGCTACAGTGAATTTTGTTAATGTTGACTTGAGAGCCTTACTGAATGTAAAGAAAAAGATCAAAGAGAAATAGGAAGTCCAGGACACACTGGACCAGCCTTCTGGCAACTCTGACTACATGGTGAAATATTCTAAACCACTTGCTAATAATATTCCCGTGAGTGGTATTGTTCCTACAAGATGGAAGAAAGAGAGCATGGAGGTAAAACACATCCAAGGTTTAAATAGAAAACCATTCAAAGGTAGGAACCATTGGAGGCCATACTTTGCAAACCAAAGATTTTCCCCTTCCTTTGCACCAGAAAGGAGTTACAGGCCTAGAGGAAGGAGGGAAGAAAGGAGATCAGCACCAAGGTTCCAGAGAAGGCAGCCCATATTCATTCTACCTCCTCCTGTGTAATCCAATCAGCAGTGGTGTAGGGTGTAGCACAAAAAGTTTCCTCATCCACTTACCCGGACGCAGAAGAGGAGGCTCTAAATGAAGAAAGCAACTAAAAGAAGGTAAAAGGAACCAGAGATCCAATCTAGTGCAAAATCTAAATTTAGACATAAGGCAACTGAGGATCTAACTTCTGACATGGAGGTGGAGGAATCTGTTAGCAGCTCGGATGATCTAATGCCATTTGTTGATAAACCAAATGTGCTAGATGACATGAAGATTGATAGCTTCACTGTGGAAGGCGAACTAATGCCATTCGGGTGTGCTATATCCTTAGTTGCTCTGCCTAAAGAATTTATGCTGCAACATCGTGATGCTAAAGAAGACATGGTTGAACTTCAAGAGACTTGGGGGGTACTACCCTTGATAGATGAGAAACCTGTCAGTAGGATTACTATTCAGGCCATTAGGCCAAAATTTCCCAAGAAAGTTATTATAGAGAAACCATATGTGGAGGCAACTATACATATCAAGCCTCTTTACATTAGGGCCCTTTTCCAAAGTCCTTATTGACAATGGGTTGGCAGTGAACATCATGCCACTCAGGGTACTGCATTCACTAGGTAAAGGAGAAGGGGAGCTGATAGCCACCGCTATTATAGTGGCTATTTTCATAGGGGAAGTCACAAAAATAATTAGAGTGCTGCCAACTGAGATCACTATGAAAAGTAAAAAGTCTCTCAATGCATTTTTTATGGTAGACTCTACTGTAAATTATATTCTGTTACTAGAAAGGGACTAGATTCATGCTAACTGGTGTGTACCTTCCTCTCTACACTAGTTTTTACTTCTATGGAATGATGATGAGGTAGATGTGGTATGGGCAAACAATAAGCCTTTCAGAACTTGTTTAGATAACATGGAAGCTAGATTTTATGATGTGGACTTAGGCCTATCAAGTTCACTGAAGGAAAGCCCAAGTATGACTTAAAACATATTCCTATTCCAAAAGTAGATATAGAGGAAGTGATTCAACAATAGTCAGATTTGTTGTACAAGTGTATTGTGCTATACAGGCTGATGGAATGTCCTATTATAGAGGAAGTTGATAAATAGTTACACCAAGGAAGAGCATGTAGTGGCTGCAGCTGCCATAAAGAAGTTGCACATGCAACAGGTGTTGGATAAAATAGCCAAAGAAAATATAGACGTAGATGGGACATAAATTCTAGAAGAAGAAGAAATAGATGAGAGTGAAGATGAGTTAAAAATGGAAGATGTGCAAGAGGTGCCAGTTTGCCTAGAGGATTACAAGCATGAGGTATAGGATCCACTAGAAGAAATAAACCTTAGCACTAATCTGGAGCCAAGGGTTACTTATGTCAATTTTTGCTGAAACTTGAATTGAAGATGGAAATAATAGAGTTATTGCAGAACTTCAAAGACTGTTTTACATGGGATTACATAGAGATGCTAAGGTTGAGCAGAGAGGTAGTTGAATACCACCTCCCTATCAAGTTTGAGTTTTTCCCATTCCAGCGGCTTTTTAGGAGAATGTCAAAGGAGGTTGAGTTGAAGGTGAAGGATGAAATCCAAAAGCTCCTTAAGGCTGGCTTTATAAGGCCAACTAGGTATGCTGAATGGATATCTAATATAGTGCCTATTATGAAAAAGAATGAAGAATTGAGAGTATGTGTTGATTTTAGAGACCTAAATTTAGCTACCCCTAAATATATATATGTTATGCATGTAGCTGACATGCGAATTGATGCTGCTGCCAGGAATAAATTGTTATCATTCATGGATGGCTTTTTAGGTTATAATCAAATTTTCATAGCCAAGGAAGATATCTCCAAGACTGCCTTTAGGTTTCCTAGTGCTATTGGGACATTTGAATGGCTAGTGTGCCATTTGGGCTAAAAAACATAGGTGCTACCTATCAGAGGGCCATGCATACGAGCTTTTATGATATGATTGGCCAACATATGGAAATTTATATTGTTGATATTATGGTAAAATCTAAAAAATCCACTAATCATATTTTGTAATCAAAGAAAAGCTTTGAAAGAATGAGAATTTACTAGTTGAAGCTTAATCCCCTAATGTGCTTTCGGTGAAAGGAATGGGGTTATGCAATAGATGCGCAGCGGAAGCATGTGCCTAAAGGGGGTGAAATTTCAAAAATTTCATTCTATAACTCTTCATTATATGAAGAATTCCAATCCACAAGATCCAATTTGCAATTAACACAAAGCTAAAATAAAACACACAAGCATATAAACACAACAACCAAGAAGTTTAAGTTTGAAGAAACTCACAAACTCCTTATGTTTGAAGAAGATCACAACAGTATCTTCAAGCCTTTATGTTGATGATTAAACTCTTGAATCACATGCTCTAGCCACCCAAGTGTATGTCCTCTAGCTTGAAACACAAAGCTCCACCAAATCACCTTTCTTGCATAGATCAAGTTAGATGTAAGTTCCCTCTCAAGTGACCCTCACAAAAGACTTGCACGAATTCAATCACCTTATAAGAACATCAAGGGTTTTGTGTGTTGATTTGATCTCTTATTTTGGTGTTCACGTTTTCGTCCAATAAAAACTATCCACCATTTTTGTTCAACACTTGAACAAAGCAACAAGATGAAGAAGAGTGGATTTTTACTTTGCAGAAACACTTAAGACAAAAATAAGTGCAGAGATTGCCACCACATTATGACATCATGTATGACATCACCATGACATCATCGGGCCCACCACATGACATCATCGATGACATGACCATGACACTTGTCACTTAGTAAACATATACACTTGACAAGTGTCCTTACCAGTGTCCTAATATGAAAGGAGATAACACATCGCATGTATTTGTCTACATACATCTTTTATACTTACAAAATACATACAACCAAATCTCTACATCAATTATATGGACTTGGGCTTACTTCTTGGGCCAACACTTGGTCCAAACCCAATCCATTAAATTAATGGTTCTAGATTAGGTTGTTGGGAAATCTTAATACTTTGGATTAGTCTTTGGCCTAAAACTCTTTTAAGTCTAGGCCCATACACCTTGGGCCATTAATCCAAGTCCAAGTATTTAATAACACACTTATTAGTAATTCATTACCTGAATTAATATCCAATATTAATTAAGTATAAATGAATAATAAAACCCTTTGGTGGAATCAAATTTCATGATATGCTAGAATCACTGCTTAAAGCATAAATCCAATTCCCTTAATCTCAATCACTTGACTAAACACTTTAATCAACAATTAAATTAAGATAGATGATAAGGTGAGAACCTTATAGGTATGACTTACTAGGTCCATGTCTAATTGGCAATGAGAAAATAATATCAACACTTGATATTACTTGAAACACTTTTAAGTCTAAATGTGAAAATCCCAATGATACACATTTAGTTCTTATAAGTTGTGAGTGACCCCTAGCATCGATATTACAACTACCCAATTAGAAATAAATGTATGTATTGATTCATATGAACCCTGTGGTCATAATTACCGCACACTAAAATTCCTTTATTAGAAGATCCTGATAAAGCCTAGAGTCAAGGTCCAGTCAAACTCTAATAGCTTCATCATATTACCTCATCACAAGTTCTATTCTTGATAAAATATAACAAATACTAGAAACACTTTCTAGTACTAAAACTCTTTCAGCCTGTCATGTTTGTCCTGGCCAGGAACTCATTCATTAAGAACAAACTTAAATAGGAGTAGGATTTGTCCCAGTTCACTCCAGACAATGAATCCCATCTTGGACAAACACTCATCCCTATATCCAACTAACCAAAGCCATCACACACTATATACCCACACATGGCTACACATGTATGTAAGTGGTAACAAACTCTAACCACTTAAATATGGATGACCGTGATGCCTTAGGTCAAAGGACTATGTGCACCATTATGACCTAGATTATGATCATTGACTATAAGTGAATATCCTTACGATCACAAATCTAACGTCATGTTTAATCCACTCAACACTTGAGTATCCACATGTTTATTCTGATATTTCATATCAAGTAGCATAAGACTCACTACCTCCCACTATTAGTATTATATACTAATCAAGAAAAATAGACAGAGGTGATAGTCAAATTAATATCAACCAAATATTAATTTATAGACCACGAACAATTTTATAGTATATGTACTAAATAAATGTGTCACTCATATTATCAACTCTTAATAATACATTTATTTAATATAATGCTAATGGAGTAACATTCAAATAAATAAACACTTTATTTAAAAGAACATTATATTGCCATTTGGGATTATTTACAATGTCAAAATACATGATTGCCTCTAGGGCATATCACCTATACTAACAATCTCCTACTTACACTAGAGCCAATCACTATAGTATCTCAGACCTATCTTCTCAAGATGTCTATCCAGCTGCAGTTGAGTAAATGTTTTAGTCAGTGGATCACCGACATTGTCGGCTGAAACTACCTTTTGAATGATTATATTGCCCTTGCTGACAAGCTCTCTGATAATATGATAATGCCTTTCTATATGTTTGGATTTCTGGTGAGACCTCGGTTCCTTTGCCAAAGCAGTGGCTCTATTATTGTCATAAAATAGAGGAATAGGTGACTCAATGGAAGGAACAACTCCCAGTTGGGAAGCAAACTTCTTAATCCAAATAGCTTCTTTAGCAACATCCGATGTAGCTATATACTCGGCCTCTATAGTGGAATCTACAGTGACGTGTTGCTTGGAACTCTTCCATCTCACTACTCCTCCATTACAGATGAAAATAAACCCCTAGATAGACTTTCTATCATCGATATCTAATTGGAAATCAGAATATGTGAAACCTTCTAACTGTAAATCACCTCTATAAGTTAAGACCAAATCTTTAGTCCTTCTCAAGTACTTAAAGATTTCCTTAACTACTATCCAGTGTTCCAAACCTGGATTAGATTGAAACCTGCTAGTTATACTAACAGTGTAGACAATATCAAGCCTAGTACACAACATAGCATACATTAAGCTTCCTATTGCCAAAGCATAAGGAACTTTGGCCATTTGTTCCATTTCCTCAGATATCTTAGGTGACATCATCTTGGAAAGATGGATACCATGCCTAACTAGTAACAATCCTCTCTTGAAATCCAGCATGTTAAACCTCTTTAATACCTTTTCTAAGTAAAGACTTTGGGATAAACCAATCATTCTCTTCGATCTTTCTTTATCGAGTCGAATCCCAAGACTATAGGCTGCCTCCCCTAAGTCTTTCATCGAGAAGGTTTTTGACAGCCAAACTTTCACAGATGTCATCATACTAATATCATTTCTAATTAATAGAATGTCATCAACATACAAGACTAGGAAAGTGAGTTTGCTCCCACTAACCTTCTTATAAACATATGACTCATTCTCGTTCTTAATGAAACCATAAGAATGGATAGCCTCATCAAAACAATGATTCCAACTCCTTGAGGCTTGCTTTAGACTATAAATTGATCTATGCAACTTGTACACTTTTGAGCTTTCCTCGGATTCAAATCCTTTGGGTTGCTCCATGAAAATATTTTCCTCAATATAACAATTAAGAATAGTAGTTTTGACATCCATTTGCCAAATCTCATAATCATAGTGTGCTGCTATCGCTAAAAGAATTCGAATGGATTTAAGCATAGCTACCGGCGAGAAGGTCTCTTCATAATCGATCTCATCTCTTTGGCGAAACCCTTTCGCTACCAACTATGTTTTATAGATATTAACCTTTTCATCTGCACCAATCTTTCTCTTGAAGATCCATTTACACCCAATAGGAATCACCCCTTTAGGAGGATCAATAAGTGAACAAACTTGGTTTATATACATGTAATCCATTTCAGTTCTTATAGCCTCAAGCCATCTTGAAGAATCTTTATCCAATAAAGCTTCTTCATATGTAGTAGGATCATCAACATGAATACTTTCTTCATGAACATGCAACTCTTGTATATCATGTAGAAAACCGTATCTTACTAGTGGAGGAGATACCCTACTAGATTTTTGAGGAGTTGGTGTGACAACATTTTTAATTAGAATAGGCTCCTTAGGTTGATCAATTGCCATTTGATCATTTTGTTGGATTGTTTCCTTAGATGACTCCTTATCTAACATTATCTTCCTTCATTTGCCTCTTTATTTGAGAAAATTGTTCTCAAGAAAGACAACATCTCTACTTACAATAATCAATTGTTCAGCAGGAAGATAAAAGTAAAATCTTAAATTGTCTTTAGGATATCCAACAAACCTTCCTTTTATCAATTTCACATCCAACTTTTCCAATTTTAGCCTTTTGATAAAAGCCGGACATCCCCAAATCTTAACAT
>CATIWO010069274.1:0-21227 GCA_949673435.1 Macaranga tanarius | reverse complement strand
TGTGCACACAGTCCCGAATAACCCGATAATAGTTGTTGCTTTGCTGCCTGTGTTTCATTCAAACCTGGTGGTGGAGTATATAGCTATTATCACTCACAGTGAGTATGATTGAGTACGTCGTTCGGACCCTTGAGTGGGGAGACAGAAAAAGAGTATATCGAAGCTGTGGGAGCCTTTATCCTTACCCAAGGCTCAGCTCATGTAAATGCCCCTAGTAACTACCTTTAAGTTTCTCCTTTAAATGCATGTGTTTTATGCCAAATAGTAGTTGATCATTTTAGATTGGGCTTATATCCTTATATTTTAGCCTATTGTGTTGGACTTTGGTTTTATGAGAAAACATACTACCTATTTGTTGCCATATAGTAATCTTATTTAGAAAGCCCAAGCCCAATGCGAATGAATCATATTCGAAAAGGGGCTTGCTCCTAAAGTTCCATAATATTGGACTTTGGTTTTATAGATATGATATACTACCTGCATCTCGAGAGATATGCATAAATGTCGATTTTGTTATCCCCTGCTGATAATTAAAACCTAGACCAAAAATCCTAAGTAAGAGACTCACCATGAATACGTGTGTGGGAGAAATAAGGTTGGAAGGCTGCATTTTTTTATGAGACCTATATGCGTTTGCTGTTTTTATGTTTATCCTGTAAAAAAATCATCTGCATATCATGCATACACGTCATGCATATTTCTGACCCCTTATTTTGCAGACATAGATCCTCTACCTTTTGTTTGGACACACACCAAAGACGGTCATCTAGTCAGATCCACACCACCAGTTCAAGCTACAATGTCGGACAATCTTGATATAGAAGCCTTTAAGAAATAGTTGAAAGAAGAAATTACTACTGATACCCATAACATAATCCGAGAAGTAATGGGAGAAATGCTTCAGACTGCTAGGCAGAAATAACCAATAGATCTGGAAGAGGATGATGTGGTTATCGGGAAAACCAGGGACTAAGAAAGGGATGATGATCTGGAGACTATATTGGCTGACCCTCCGAAGTAAGAGTTTCAACCAGTTGCAAATCCTGAGAAATCTGAATAGGCTAAAGAAATGGCTAAAGTCAAATCCTAAATGCAACTCCTCATGAAGGATAAGGGAATTGATGCTATTATGGATTATGGTGACTTGGACCTTGATCATAAAGACCCTTTGCCTAAAAAGTTTAAGTTTCCTGAGATGAAGAAATATTCGGGTATTGAGGACCCATACCTGCATTTGAAACAATATGTTACTCATATGAGGACCACCGAGCTAACCAAAGCTCAAATTGTGAAACAATTTCCTTTGTCTTTGGAAGGTACACCAATCCACTGGTACTATTCATTAGAACCTCATGTACAAGCGGACTGGAAAGAGTTGTGTGCAACTTTTTTCAAATAATACGGGTTGAATTCTCAGCTCGAGGTATCTTTGAAAGATCTACAAAGTACCAAGCAGAAGTTCAATGAGACCTTCACGAATTACTTGACTAGATAGAGGGGGAAGTTATCCCAAATGAGACATCGACTGGCTGAGGCTGAACAGCTTGTGATTGTTATTGAGGGGTGTGCTATTTAGTTTGCTAGGAAATTGAAGGATTTGGGAATCCGAAACTTTGAAGAGTTGTACATGTTTGGGGTTCAGAAAGAGGGAGATGTGGCTCAAGAGAGAAGGACCTTTGGTGGAAGAACCGGGGGCAAAGAGGGATCCAGCATCGGTAATATTCAAATTAATACTATCGGTCAACCCCGTAAGTTTTCTAACCTTGGGAGACCCCTCTCCAAAGTTCTTGAGAAAAGACTTCTCCAACCTTTGCCACCCAAAAACCCCCTACCAAATGCCAATCCTAAACTATACTACAAATACTACCAAGTAATCAACCATGATACTGACCAATGCACCCGTCTTAAACACGAAATCCAAGACCTCATTGATTCAGGAAAGATTGTTGACCCTGAATCTAAAAAGCCAAACACCCAAAATAATCCTTTACCCAATTACTGAAATATCCCACCACCTAACCAACATATTTTAATGATCGATACTAGTTTAACTGAAGAGCAAGTGTTGAATTCTTTTATTGACCTTGAACCTACCTTGGCTACCCAACCCACCATCAGCTTAAAGAGGGGTTTGACCGTAAACATGATGGATATATGGTCTTCTGATGATGAAGGAACTGATGAAAAGGTTGATGTTTAGGAAGGTGAAAGAGAATGGGTAGTTGAGCATATGGCTTCCGCTGCACAAGAAGAAAAGGGGAAAGAAGAAAAATTTGCTGTGAAAGAAGAAGTGAAGACTGAACCAGAAAAGGAAGAAGTTAAGAAGGAACAGCTAAAGAAGACGGTTACAAGTATTTGGGAGTTGCTCATGCAGTCGAAGATTCATCGAGATGCTATGGTCCAAACACTTCATGAGAGGAAAGTTCTAGTTGACATGACTCCAGAACAGTTAGCAAGCTCTTTGATGCAAAGACCCGAGGGAGCTATTGTATTCACTTATGAAGACCTACCATTGGAAGGGAGAGATCGTTATCGGGCTTTGTTTATTAAGGCTAAGATTAAGGGGAAGATGACTTGCTGTGTAATGGTAGACAATGGGTCAGCCATCAATGTTTGCCCTTTGAAGATCTTGCCCTGACTTGGATTAAGTGCTGCTGACCTTCAAACTATTGATATGATAATTAAGGCTTATGATGATACTAAAAGGTTTATTGTTGGTACCTTTATAACCTTAGTTAAGACTGGACCTATCGAGGCTTGGGTCACACTCCATGTGATTGACATTCCAGTCACTTTTATTGTCCTCCTTGGAAGGCCTTGGTACCACCCTCTAGGAGGCATTCCCTCCATTGTTCACTAAAAGATTAAGTTTCCTTATGAGGGGAAGGTTGTTATTATTCATGCTGAGACCGAGGCAGCTGTTGCAGTCCTAAAGTTGGCTCCTAAGAAAATCCCTTTAAATCTAGGTTTTGAAGTTTGCATGATTTATGAGGACTCTATGGAGGAGAAAGTGATAAACATATTGAAAGGGATGAATTTTATGCCAAGACTTGGACTGGGTAGGAATCAGACTGGGCCACCAGAATTTGTGGAAGCTAAGTTACAGATTTCGAGGCATGGTTTAGGTTATTCTAGAGAAAAGGATGGCTTTGGCTTTGATAGTGAAGAGAAGTGGTGACTCTGGGAGAGGTTTATTCAAGAAGAAAATTATCAACTTTATAAGGGTAAGCCAGAGCCACTGCTGTTGGATGGGAGGAAGGTCCCTGGTTTTGAGATTTTTATGGATTATCTTACTAGGAAAGATGTTATGGATCAGAAGGCATCTGAAGAGCTGATATTGGATGCGGAGATTGCTATTGCTGCTGCTGAGGACGCTGCTGGTGTTAGGAAGAAAGCTGACAAAGGAAAAGGGATGGCTGAAGAAGGGAAAGAGGTTACTGCTGGAGATACTGCTCTGAGTGAAGATGTGGCTGTGGATCTGGAAACCTTTATCCAAAACTCTCTTGTTGATTCTTATACTGATGACTTTGATGTGTCTTTTGCTAGTTTGTTTGACATTGATGATTTATTTTTCTCTAAGTTTAATGCAATGAAATCTGAGTTTGCTTATTTGTATGATGTCTTACCTAATGGTTATGCTCATTGTGATGATCATTTTATGCATATATTTGACATTAATTCAGTACAAACTGAAACATTTAATTTGGGTACAATTGAAAATCCTAAGAATATATTAATTGCTTCTGATTTAACTCTTGATGAAAGAGAAAAAATGAAAGAAATATTAATAAAAAAGCAGAAAGTTTTCGCTTGGGGTTATGAGGATATGCCCAGGATAGATCGAGAAATAGTGGAGCAAAAAATCCCAATATACCCCCATGTTGCGCCAGTTAAATAGAAAATGAGAAGGTTGAGACCAAAATGGGCCCTCCCAATCAAAGAAGAAGTGGAAAAGCAGCTAAAAGTGAAATTTCTTGAGGTTGTGGATAATACGAAATGGCTTGCAAATATAGTTCCATTTCCAAAGAAGGATGGAAGAGTGCAGATGTGTGTGGATTACCGGGATTTGAATAAAGCTTGTCCAAAAGATGACTTCCCATTACCCCATATAGATAGTGGATAGTGCCGCGTCTAGTGCAATGTATTCTTTCATGGATGGATTCTTTGGGTATAATTAGATCATAATGGCCATAGTTGACAAAGCAAAAACTTCCTTCATAACTGAATGGGGAGTTTATTGTTATACAGTGATGCCATTCGGATTAAAAAATGCTGGGGCAACGTATCAAAGAATGGCCACTACTCTATTACATGATTTGATCCATAAAGAGATTGAAGTGTATGTAGATGATATGATGGTAAAATCTTCAACCAGAGAAGAGCATTTCAAAGCATTAGAGAAGTTTTTTGTCAGAGCTAAAAGGTATAATTTAAGATTGAATCTGAAGAAGTGTGTTTTTGGGTTTCATCGGAAAAGTTACTGGGACACATAGTTAGCAAAAGGGGAATTGATATAGATCCCGATAAAATTAAAGCTATCAGTGAGATGCCAACTCCAAAGATTGAGAAAGAGGTCAGGGGTTTTATTGGGAGACTACAATACATCAGCAGATTCATAGCCAGGTTAACTGCAATATGCGAGCCGATTTTTAAGCTACTTAAGAAGAATCAGCCAGTAATATGGGATGACAGTTGTCAACAGGCTTTTGAGACTATCAAGAAGTATTTAATAAAGCCTCATGTGTTATAACCACCGAGGATGGGTAAGCCGTTGATTCTATATTTAGCTGTTGGAGCCATGTTAGCATAAAAAGATGAGAACGGGGTGGAGCATGTGGTTTATTACTTAAGCAAGAAGTTTCTTCCTTATGAAACTAATTACAACTTGGTAGAAAAAATATATTTGTTAGTTGTCTGGGCGTCTAAGAAGCTTCGTCACTACTTCCAATCCTATAAAGTTCAAGCAGTTTCAAAGCATGATCCTCTGAAATATCTTCAGCAAACTCCATCTCTCACGGGTAAGTTGGTTCATTGGCTAATATTGCTCACGAAGTTCGATATCGAATATCTTTCTATAAAGGTGATCAAAGGAAGAGCAGTAGCTGAATTTCTGGCATACAATCCGGTTAATGATGATCGGGACTGGGAATTAGAGTTTTCAGATGAGCATCTGGAGGCAATTGAAGTGCAGGGATGGCAGATGTACTTTGATGGTGCTATTAACAATAACAGGGCTGGTATAGGAATAATCCTAATTACACTAAAATGAGAGATGATCCCTATAGCTAAGCGGTTAGAATTTGAAGTGACTAACAATCAGGCGGAATACGAGGCATGCATTTTCGATTTGGAAGCTTTGTGGAGTATGGGGGCAGAAAATGTAACAGTATTCGGGGATTTGATGCTAGTGGTAAAGCAGAATTCTAAGGAATGGGAAGTCAAAGAGGACAGATTGAAGATATATTGGGAATACTTGACCACCATTCTGCTCTCATTTGATCAGTGCAGATTTGTGCACCTTCCTCGAGAAGAAAACCGATTAGCAGATGCTTTGGCTACTTTGGCATCAATGTGGCAAAGTAATGTAAAGACTCAAGCTAAGCTGCTGATTTTAGCAAAATCTAGAATTCTATGTTATAAAGAAGTGAAGGTAATGCCAGTTGGATCAGATAAAAGACCATGGTACCATGACCTACAGACTTATCTAGAAATGGGCCAGTTCCCTGAAGATATGGATAAGAAGGAGAGATTATCTTTGAAAATGTTATCTAGGCAGTTTATCAGTCTTAATGGGATGCTGTATAAGAGAATGCCAATCAGGGTACATTTATGATGTGTAGATAAGGAAGAAGCTGAAACGAATATGAAAATTGTGCATGCGGGTGTATGTGGTCCTCATATGAATGGAACAGTGTTGGCAAAGAAAATAACTCAGCAAGGATATTTCTGGCTTACAATGGAATCAGACTGCGTCAAATTTTTGAAGAAATGCCACAATTGTTAAGCTTACGGGGATGTCAGTCATTTACCTTCAATGGAACTCCAGAGTTTAACTTCTCCATGGCCTTTTGCTGCTTGGGGAATTGATATCATTAGAGAAATAAGGCCAACTGCATCAAATGGGCATCGGTACATCATGGTTGCAGTTGATTATTTTTCTAAATGGATTGAGGCTGAATCGTACACTTCGGTTGGATCGAAATAAATGGCAAGGTTCATAGAAAGAAATATCATCTATAGATATGGGTTGCCTCACCATGTTGTAACTGATAATGGAGTGCAATTTCAGTCCTAGACTTCTGCTTTACTTCAACATTACAAGATTGAGCATCATCGTTCATCTCCTTATCGTCCATAAGCTAACGGGGCGGTCGAAGCTGCAAATAAAAATGTCAAGCGGATTCTGGCAAAGATAATTGAGAATTACCGAGATTGGGTTAATTACCTACAGTTTGCACTATGGGGGTATCAAATAACTGCAAGAACATCTACTGGGGTCACTCCTTATTCTTTGGTATATGGGTGCGAAGCGGTACTTTCGGTGGAATTAGAAATTTGATCATTAAGAGTTTTATTGGAATCAAAGATACCGGAATACCAATGGGTTGAGAGTCGACTGGCGCATTTAGTTTTGTTAGATGAGAAGCGGTTGAAGGCCATGTATCATTCGCAGCTGTATCAAAAAAGGATAGCTCGAGCTTACAACAAGAAGATCAAGCCAGGAAAGATAAAAGAGGGTGATTTGGTTTTGAAGCATACGAAGTCACTCCTTACTGATCCAATAGGGAAATTCAAGCCGAATTGAGAAGGGCCTTATTTTGTGAAAAAAGTGTTCTCAAAAGGGGCAGCCATCTTGACAGATCTGGAAGGAAATGAATTTAGAAATCCCATCAATATGGATAAACTCAAGAAATACTTTCTGTAAAATTTTGCTAGGGAGAAAACCTCTAAAGAGGCTGTCTAGGCAAAAAAAAAATTCTGCTAGATTGAAAACCCCTCAAAGGGACAGTGTAGGCAAAAATTAAGGATTGAATAAAAAGGAGAGAGAGTAAATAAAATAGTTGGATGGAAAACCTACAAGGGCAGGCCATCCAACGAGAGGAGTTATGTCAGAGGTAATTTTTATATGCAATTGTACCTAATTTAAATGCTTTAGTTCATCTTTATTATTGTTGAATGTTGCATGAAACACTTATTACAATCAGACTAACTAAAAGGAAAGAAATCACATGAGAAGGCAAAATTAAGTTAAATTGCTGAAATCTAAAGAAAAATAAATCTAAATATTCTTTCTTTTGTTTTTTCCCATTTCTTGCATGCTAATTTTGAACAAAACCCTCGTTTTCTGATTCTTCACGAATTCATCTTGCTCTGTTTATTGTAAGTGAATCCATGTCTTGTAATGATCATCTGTAGTGATATCTCCATCTTCTAAAATACCTCTCCTGATGGTACGCCGAGGCCAAGTTGATGAGAAGTTCTCCACAAAGTTCTGAGTAAGAGGTCCAGGCTGGAATCCGTGAGTAGGTTCCACAATCAGTTGTTTTTCTCCATACTGACGGCAAAGGCGAGAAGGGTAGTAGAAAGAGCAGAAGTACAATCCAGCAAGTGGCACATAATGAGTGTAAGTCCTAGTTGTCATATGCTTGATGTTCTACCAAGGACACATCCACTGTACCCCTGACTCTGGAAAATTGGCCAACCATTCCTTCAAGTCAGTAGTAAGCTTCTGAAGCGGGTACGTTTGCACTTGCTTTGCTTTATACTTCTTAACATTAGGTGGCAGAGCCAATAGCTTCAATTTCTCTTGGAACCAGATCTAAAAAAAAGAAAGAAAGAAAAAGAGTAGAATATATCTCCAAGAGCATTGGGCTACTAGTAAAGCGGTGTGTGACTGACAAGTTATCCAAACCAATCAGGGTTTCCGCTAAGATGACTACCATAGGATTGAAACCAGATTCAACCTGATCAAGCATTTGAAGAAGTTTGGTATCACCATCCCTTGAAGGTGAAACCAACAGAAACTGAGCATACAGGCACAGTGCAATCATCCTTGGCCAGTACACTTTTTTATTGTCCACATCTACTGCAACTTTTAAGAAGGACTCAATAATGATGTTGTTCCCTATCACATATGCAAGAGAATAAGAAGGAAAGAGGTTGAATAAGTGAGCCATCTGATGCTGAATGTTTCTTTTATTTGGGCTGTTGAATGGAGGGACTGCGACTTGTTTGGTGGAATCTTCCGGGTAACCCAAGATTGCTCTAAATTCTTCAGGCAAATGACAGATTTCAAAGTTATTAAATCTGAAAACATGGGTTTTGGGATCGCAGAATTGAGCAACAGTGTGCAGAAAAGGGTAGTTGATCGTGCGTAAATAGAGGGATCGAAAGACGGATAGATGAAAGACATTTAGTTTTTGCCAATCTTCACCGCCCAAAATTTGAAGAATGGGTCGAATTAGCTTTAAGTTTTGTTTTGTCATGGTTTTTGAGGGGTTTTGGGATTTCTCAAGACTTGGGGCGGCTGTAGTGCTTTGTGGTTGATAAAGGAACATTTTTATAGGGTTTTTAAAGTATCAAAATTGAAAGGAAATCGTAGCTACAGTCTAACAGGCGCTGCCCCACCGTAGAGGCGCCGCCTCTATCCTAAGAGGCGTACGCCTATACGCCTAGAGACGTCGCTTGTTTTAGTCAGACAGGCGGCGTCTGATCATGAAAAGGTGTCGCCTTATCACCGAAGAGACGACGTCTATTTTTACATAGGCGGCGCCTCTTCATACTGTTTAAGTGCTATTTGGAGGATTTTTATCCCAAAATGAATGGTGTAAATTGTACATTTGATTTGCAAATATGGAATAGAGCAAAACGCAACAAAATTTCTTAAAAACCTTCAAATGTTTATGTCAATGCAAGAGTTTATGTCCAAAAAATCCAAAAATCCCTACAAACTGTCACATATTTGCTACCTAGACTCTTCTAAAATCTAGATCCTAGTCTAATATTCTCCGGACTCTGTCTCCTCAAGGTCCTCGCCCTCTCCAGCATCCTCACCCTCACCAGCACCTGTAGCTGCAGCTGGGATGCCAGGTGTCATGTGGATGTCAGGTGTAGCTCCCACCATAGAATTATCATCATCATCTATCATCTGGTAAGCCTCGAGCTGATGCTGAAGTGACTGGATCTGAGCATCCAATCCCATACAGTGAGTCTGTCCAAACAAGAAAATGGAAGAGGTAAGTAAATCATTCAAGCATACATATATATAGAATAAATAGGAACATTTACATACCCTCCATTCTTCTGAAATCTGATTGATCAAGTCCCGTTGAGCCTCGACCATCCCAAAGAGGTGCTCACTTTGCTCTCTAGGAATCTACGGGTATAAAGTTTTTAAGTAATATCAGTGCTAATAAATATTTATAGTGGATGAAAATGATCAGGTACAAATTAAGCTCACATGAGTAGTAGAAGGAGGTACAAGTACCGGGCAACTCCTCGGGTCAGGAGACAAGACGACTCGAGTCCGTCCTTCTGAGGTACTCCAGTATCGTGCAGTGGGCTCTGGGAGAAAGGAGAAAACTCCATGTGTACAGAGAGGTGGTATGGATGTCCTAGGAGTAGGGGAAAGGGTAGGAGCACGAGAAGTACTAGGTGCTGCCTCGGTAGTAGTAGACTGAGTACGAGCCCGTTGGGCAGGGCACTCACCTGAGGACTGAGGTCTGATCTGGGGACCAGTGCCTCGAGGTCAAAGCTGTAAAAAGTAAGAGAAATAGTCAAAAATGCTTGAAGATGAGAAGGCATAATAAGAAAGAGATACCTGCGTGACAACCCCTGCCAAGGGGAGTTGTCCTAATAACTCCCCTCGAATAAAGGTGCGATAAGCTCCCGACTGGCGGGCAAGGACATAACGAGAAGCAGATGACCCATGGAGTGCTTGGGCAAGATCATCATCCATCAACTCATGGGTCCATAACATGGCTGCAGGAGGGGCCAGTGGGACATGTCTCCTAACAGGACCTGAAGACCATCCCAGTATGCGCTCTCCCAAGTAGAAGACCCTCTGAAAAGGTCCTACTAGCAAGATCCTTCTCTCGACTAATGGTCTAAAGCGGACCATGGCATCGGACCACTGCTCAGCAGGTCCCCAAAGAGTATCCGACACCTGCCAACAAGAAATAAAAGGTGAGTTTAAGCTTTATATCTTAGAATAAAAGAACTAACGCTTTCAATTTTTGTTTTGTAGGTTACCTGACTACAAATGAGCCTGTTGAGGTACTCGCGATGAAGATGAACCTGAGCCAGGGCCCGCTTACCGGTTCGGTTATGCCCCCATCAGCTCAAAAGGGGAAAAGCAAAGGTGCCTGACACCACGCCCCTAATCAGTCCCAACTTAAGGCCCCAAACTTGCACTTATTTTCATAATGGGTAGATAATAATAATGATAATAATAAAAAAAAAGGACAAAGACTAGGGAGAAGAAGAAGAAAATATACATGCATGGCATGCTAAAAGCCGTAAAATCGGTGAGCTCCCCGAATGAACTCGTCCATGCCCCAATATAGGTATGCCAGTGCAGCTGACCCCCAGTCATAGGTATGGATCAGGTCTACATCTCTCAAGGCCATCAGCAGTACCAAATCCATAGAGCTGGCAGCATCACAGAAAAGTATCATCCCCAATAAATATAAGATGAAGGCTCGGACTACCTGATTGATCTGATGAGGAGTCGTGATGTCCTCAACTCGGATTCCTGAATAATAGGTGAAAAGAGAGTCCAGCTTGATGGTATGGGTCCCCTTCATGGCAGGAGTCATACCCAGTAAATGATCAATGTAGGCCACATGCCTAGCTATCATTGGCTCTAAGCAACGATCAAAGGGAATAGGATCCCCAGCACAAGCAATTCCTGTGATAGCTGCGAAGGCTAATGGATCCAGAGTCAGCTCACTAATATGTAGGTGAAAGGTGTGCGTAGTGTCCATCCATCTCTCCATCAATGCGTACAAACCATTGAGGTCATGATGACCAACAATGGTATGGAGGGTCAGGATGAAAGGCTTGAAATCTGTCACGTGAATCCATTCCCGAAGCGGGACACTCATGAAATCATACCACTATCGAGCACCTGTGACATTACCAACACCTTTCAAAGAGTGCTGGTCAAACTGCAGGGAGTATTCAAAGTTTACATTGGTATAATTATAAGAAATAAAGCTTTTAAACAAAAGACCATGCCTCTTTAGAGAAGAGACGACGCCTCTTTCTATAGAAGCACCGCCCCTTCGTCTAAGAAGCAATGACTCTCCACTTAAGAGGCGCCACTTCTTCGGCCAATAAGATGACACCTCTTTATTGAAAAGGCGACGCCTGTTAATGAAGAGGCGGCGCCTCACCGAAGAGGCGACGCCCCTTCGACCCGGGGGGCCAAGCTATTGACTCTCCGAATCTTGATTTCATGTTCGTTTTTCATGTAATTATTTATGGAAATAACATCTAGTTGACCCAGTCCTAATTTTGATTTAAAAAGCAGGAACATAAGACTAACCTCTCCTGAACCTCGCGAGCAGATATGGGTGTCGAGAGAAATCGTCAATGGGAATGCCCCGAGGTACTCCAAGCCAAATGAATGTGGTGCACGAGCCTCTGGGGCTACGAAAGGCCAGTTTGGACGGGCTGGGGTGTAATCTGCTGCAGGATCCATAGTGTTTGTGCTTGAAAGAATGAAGAAGAAGAAAAAAGGCGCGAAGAAGAAAATGAAAAGAATGAATTTGAATTTATATAGAATTGGAAAATTACCACTTTGGTCCTTGAGGGATAAATTGCTATCTAATACCTGAAGATTTGAACTTTTTGTTTTTGCAAGAATTTACAGATTATGAAAAAATTAAATGTGAAGCATTGATGTGAAGCATCGATATTGGGCCTCTCGGGTTGTACCTCGAGGATGACGGCACGTAAAACAAAGCCTCCTAATTTTGAACATCAAGGATGACGTCCGCATAGATTCAACATCTTGATTTTGAACATCAAGGATGATGGTATGACAATTACGATGTTGTGAAACAACAGATCAACTAATCTCGCAAAACCTCTCGGGTTGTACCTCGAGCCTGACGGTGTAGCGACAGAATCCCAAAATTGAAGAATATCCTTTTACTATATGCATTCATTTTTCTTTGCTTTTTGAAAAATCCGATTTAGAAAATCATTTAGTTTTCTAAAAATCAGGGGACAAACTGTGGGCACCACGGTTTAGCCTGCCCGAAAAGAAAGGCCCAGTGATGAAAAATGGCAGCTAAAGCCCAATTATCGAGGAACCGGACTCTTAACTCTTTTTAAAAAAATTTCTAAGTTAAACCCATCAGAACAAGCCCATCAAGACAAGCCCATCAGGACAAGCCCGTTTGGGCTTTGAAGGCCCAGAGGCACCGCCTGTTCACCAAAGAGGCGGCGCCTATTGATTGTAGAGGCGACATCTCTTCGATCTGTAATAGAAAAAAAATTAAAGTGGCTTAAATGGTAGAATGTGGGCCACCCCACAGTCCGAAAACCTTTCTCCCACGTTCATGGGAGAGAGAAGGAACATTTAGGGTTGTTCTTAAGCCCTATAAAAGGAAAAAGGACTGAAAAGAGAGGAGATTGGCAACTTTGAGCAAAGATAACAAAAAAAAAAAAAGCAAAAAAAAAAAATGAAAAACAGAAATTGAGAGCAAAAATTGAACAAAGAGGAAGGAGTCCAGAGTCCAGAAGCAAGAAGGTTTATTAAAACACCACTTCTGAGGGTCCAACTATTTTCAAATCCAACTTTTCAGTAAATCTTCATTTTCTTTTAGTTTTTGTTTAAATTTTCATTTCATTTTAATTATGAATTGCTTTAAAATTGTGGTGCATGATTATTTAAATATGTATTGAAATTTTATTGACATTGTGATTGTAATTGGTAACATTTTAATCTCTCATGTCCCTTTAATTCATTTTATTTCTTCTGTTGCTTTCTTTTTTGCCGAAACAGAGGCGGCGCCTTTGTGAATAGGCGCTGCCTATTTAGAGAGACGCCGCTTCTTCATTTACAGAGGTGACGCTTCTTGTATAAAGAGACGCCGCCTCTATATCGCAGAGCTTTAAATTAATTTATCTTCATATTATTTCATTTTCCAGTTGATTTTGTAGAGATCCGATGATACCAGGAGGCTACTGAACCTTTAGAGATGATGCAGGAATAACTATAATGGACATTTATCCATTATTTTAGATTTTTTTTTTAATTGTGGGAATGGTAATCTTTTCTCCTTCCCCCATTCTTTGTATGTTTTATTTCTGTTTTGTTATTGTTTATTTTGCTTGATTGTTTTAGATGAATGTTAAATATAGAATTGCATGAAAATGGATTAATTTAATCAACTTGGATTAAATTGTAAAATTTGACAATTATTTGGATTAAAATAGAAGTTTACATGTAATTTAAGAAATAACAAAATAATCAAAAATAATAAAATATAAAACACAAACGGAGGCCGATCGCAAGGTTGGGTGGGCCGTTTAAAGCCCATACCCAGTTTTCGTACCCAATATCTGAGGACGGCTGCTGGGCTTCCTCCGTGGAATCCAGTTGCTGTAAAGTGTGTCCAGGATTTTATTCGGGTGGCGACTCCATTCTCCAACCAAAGCCCTTTAAAAAGGCCAAATGTTGTACTCCTAGTGGGCCTTGAGCCTGCACAGTGCCGTGATCGCCGAACACTTGAGCGCGCGCTGAACCCCACTACCTACAATGATATGTATTTAATTTATTCATTTGGTTGTTTGGCAATATAAAGCCTTTTTTTTTACATCAAAGACAATATAGCCTTTTTAAATGAGTAAAACGCTATAGATTATGATATGTATTTTAATTTATTCATTTGGTTGTTTGGCAATCTAGCCTTTTTTTTTTTTTTTTTTTTCACATCAAAGGCAACATAGCCTTTTTAAATGAGTAAAACGCTTATATTATATAAAAAATATTGTATTTCTTTTTTAATTTACTTCATTTGTTTATAATTTTTTTTCATCTCAATAAAAAAAATAACCTTAATACATTATATAGACTCAAAAAAATTAAAGCAATTTTGATTAGTTAAAAGATTAACTGTATTTTAAATATTTATACTTATAAATCATCAAAAATGTTGACTCATGTAAAATTTTAAATGCTAATATATATATATATATATATATATATATATATATATATATATATGAGTGAGGATCCACTTATACATGTATAAAATTGATATATTTTACACAAAATCTTAACCATTGATTATAATACATCTAACAGTCAATATATCTAGTTAATTTTATTAAATATTACCTGATTAAAATCTCCATTTTTTCTCACATTAAATTATTATTTCCAATTTTAATCCCTTTCCATTAACTTACATCATAACCTAATTATTTTCTTTTAGTTAGATGTTTAAACACAAATAAAAATATCAGAAGCACAAATTAAAACAACAATTTCGTACTATCAAAATAAAATATATGCTTTTTATTCATCAAAAGGTACAAATAGACACAAACCCTGGAAGGCTTGAGTTGATTCTCTAAAAATTGATTGTGAATCTTTTTAGTTTCCTGCCTACTAGTTTTGAATTAAACAGATTTCTTAACACATCTTTTATTATTATTTCTTTTAATAATGGGAAAGCAAATTATGGTTTTCATTTTTGCCCAAGCAAAGTGACGTAGCGGAAGTCTGTCTCGCATAAATATTAACGATTGTTGATTCGCGCACGAATGCCAATCGAAAATTTTTTATAATCTGCAATTCTCCAATTTAGGGAATAGGCAACAAAATTCACAGAATTTTGGGTAAACGAAAATTTAATTGATCAACAAAAACTGTACTCCAAAAATAAAAAACTCCTTAAATGAAAACCCTAAACCAAATTCAAATGATGGAATTTGGCCGAAAAACATAGGACTTCACAAGCATAGCTTGCGTGTTTCGGTCGTTGGCCCGTTTCCAATTAAATTGGACTCTGAATTCGCCAAAATTCGAAACTCCAAAATTACCCATAATTATAAAATTATCATTATCGAAAATTTTCAAATTTTTTTTGTTCACAAAGACTTACTGTAGCAGGTATCTCACTCAGGCAATTGCTGACTGAGGAGACCCTTACCACATACTTATAAACCCAAACCCCAACCCCAACCCAAATGATGTGGGACAAAGATTCACCACACACTTCTGCTATGATTAGCAGCAGGCAAGATGGGAACCAACCCAGCACGAAAATTTTTAAATTTACTCCTTAAAGGCACATGCAACTTTATCTGCATCATAAAGTATGTTCTGGCCGAAGCAATTTGAATTTGAACAAATAACATACAATAAGAAAGGTTGTATGCTCTGGCCAGTGGAAAGCTCCCATTAAGAAACACAAGTAAATTGAACTTCTAAATAAAGCATTTTGTTTGTATTACATATACTTTCTAAAACAATAACACAACTATTTTTTTCTCCATTTTTAGCTAGTTCTAGAATGAGTCAATGGTTTGATATATGGCCATGTAGTTCTTTATATATATATTTTTTGAGTGGGTGAATATGTGATCTTTTATTGAGGTTCACATATTTTTATATGAAAGATCGTTCTATATATACATAAATATATAGCCTAGGGTGAAATACAAAAGCAAATTACCAGTTTATAGTAAGCATCAATAGATGGGAAAGCAAATTATGGTTTTCTTTTTGGCCAAAGCAAATTATAGGTTACGATATAAGTTAATGGAAAGGGATTAAAATTGGAACTAATTAATGAATGTTAGAAAAAATGTAGATTTTAATAAGGTAGTATTTAATAAAATTAACTAGGTATTTTAACTATTAGATGTATTATAATCAATGGTTAAAATTTTGTGTAAAATATGTTAATTTTACACATCTGTAAGTGGATTCCCACTATATATATATAGACACACCATTCATAAAAAAATAATTTTGAAATAATAATTTTTATAATTACAAGTTTACAACTTAATACTATAGAGAGAATTAAGGTATAACAAAATTTTAGATGAAATGGAAAAAGGAGCATACGAGTGTTGACTGCTGAGTTGTGTAAATGTGTTTCACGAGGAAGGCATAAGTAACATGCAAATTAAGGACATTAACATTTACATCACATTAGTATACTCGTGAAGAAGGTGGTCTAATAGCTTATTATAAATTCTTTCATTTGTATTTTGCATGCATCTATATATATTCCCAACGAACATTAATGCGGACCCAAAAGGCCAAAAAAAACAAAATAATAAAATAAAAAGAATTTTATGTCCCTTTCAAACTATACACATAAATATGAATGCCGATGCTTCCATCCAAAATCCATAGAATAGGAAAAGAAACTTCATATGATATAACAAAGAAAATTAATCATATGTCATGACCAATTAAATATTAAATCTTGTTTTATAAATTAACCCAATTGCATGTTTTAATAAGATTTGTTTTAATAAGATTAGGTATTAGTTATAATATAGTCCAAAGTCACCATCATGAAGTACGTTCGTTTGTATATGAAGTCCAAACTTTTGAGTTTTGACTTCAAAGGAAACACATGTAAATTTGCAAGAAGTAACATAGAATTTTACTAAGGTCAACTGGGTCCTCTATGTCTCAAGACCACTCAATCCCACATTTGATGGTTCTCTCTTTCTATTTAGAATAGGAAACTTGAAAAAAAAAAAAGTATTCAAACAGCAGCCAAGCCACCACCAAAATTAAGTGCTCTCTTCTACCTTACAAGTTGAGGAATTCCCACCTCCATATCTTTATTATTATTATTAAAGATGAAGATTTATTTATTGCAACAATTTATATAAATATAATAATCACAACCAATGATAATACTGATATGAAGAAAAAAAATATACTATTCACTATATAATAAATTATAAAATCAGAAAAATATAACATATTCTAACTCTAAAAATTTAAAAAATCAACCTCAGAATGTTAGTTAATATACATATTAAATCTGACTAGGAAGCCAATCGAAGTTCAATATGAACTATAATTCTTCAAAATCCACCAATTTATAAATAATTACTTTCACAATTTACTAGTATATTACTTTAGTGGACAGAATTAAAAAAATCAAAATCATAAACAAAATATTGAAATGATCGAGATCTGTAGATCTCGTACCAAAAGTTAATCATCTTAAAAGCTAATAAAATTAAACTATAAAACACTAATTATTCTAAAAAAATTAAAATTAAAGAGAAAAAGGGATTTTTTTGACAAAAAATGCTAAAAATGTTACCATATCGGACCAACTTTGAAGACTAAGAAAAAAAAAAAAAAAAGTACATAATCAATAATTGTTAGAATCAATTGGCATAAATTGTTCTTCTTAAACGATATTTTGAATTTAAGCCATGATGTACGCAATAATGTCAAATTAATTGTTATAAGACTTTTGCTGTTATTATAATTTTGTTATGATCAAACTGAATTAATTAGAGTCAAATAGATTATAAATAGGAAAAATATCGGTGATAAAAAAAAAACATGAGAGTTTTCCATGTACCTCGTATGTTTGCCACCATGTATGAGAATTTTTTATTATATATATATAAATATTTGTATTATAGATTTCATATCACACATAAATTTTAAATTCATATATCCAACTTAGGCGAAAAAAAAAATCATTTTATACTAATTACTTTATTATATTGATCTTGTTGAATCTTTATATTTTATTTTTACTTTAATAATTGACGGTTTTTTTAATATTAGATATTCACACAGATAATTTAATAATATTCTAAAATTTAAAGTAACATGAAATTTTAATATTCTATTGCCTGTTATTTTATTTTATAAAAAAATAAAATTATTAGTGCAATGCAATGCAATATTTTTTTAAAATCAATTAATTTATTTTTTCACTTTCAATTTTTTTATAAAAAATAAAATAAAGCTATCATTCATTGAAAAATAAAAGTATATATTGATGAAAAAATAATAGTATAATAAAAAAGTATTAAAATAAATTCTCATGCAAATCGTTAATTTTTTTTATTATTATTTTTCAATCACGTTAATAGATATTTTTAATTTGTAACTCAGCAATTAACTTTATTTAGTTATAAATTAACTTTCTAATATTTGAATGTGTATGATGACAAAAATATCAATATATATAAATTTTACATTAGGGATATATGCAAACTCCATAAAGGAAAACAAGCAAAGTCTCATTAAGGGTATTAAGAACTTTATATTAATTATTTTAGTATTTTTATATTAAATTATTATACTTTTTAAAAAATATATAAAAATTAAAATTTTGATTAATTTGGTTAACTGAAATTTTTATATACAAAACTAAATTGAACTAAATTTTGGTTTAGTTGGGTTTGGCAGTAAACAATTCAAAAATGCTAACAATTCAAATTGAACCAAATTGAATCGGTTTGATTTTTAATTCGGTCAATTTGAAATTCTTGCACACCTCTAAGAACTATGAATTAAGAAAAAAGGAAAAAAAAAAAAAAAGGTGCTTCATTTTCAAGTTTAAAAAATGAAAAAATACAATAACAGTTTCTATGGACTAGTAATGACAACTAGGGATGAGCAAAAATAACTGAAAATTGAAAACCGAATTACTGAACCGAACCGAACCAGTCAATTCAGTTTGGTTTTCAGAAACAAAATACTAATTCGGTTTAAATCGAATCGAACTGAAATATGTTCGGTTCAGTTCGGTTCGGTTTTTAGAGTAAAAAATAGATAAAAACCGAACCGAACCGAACTCTAGTATATTCTAAAATTTTATAATATACTATAGTTCGGTTCGGTTCGGTTTTTATCTATTTTTATTCTAAAAACCGAACCGAACCGAACCTATTTCGGTTCGGTTAGGTTTAAACCGAATTAGTATTTTATTTTTAAAAACCGAACCGACTGGTTCGGTTCGGTTCGGTTTTCGGTTATTTTTGCTCACCCCTACCCCTAGGTGAGAATTAGAAATATTCTTATTATTATTATTATTATTATTATAAATTAGGAATAATTACTATTGCCCCATGAGATTAGACCATAATTACCATTTTAATTAAAAATTTCCTCAATTTTAATTTCGTGAAACTAACCCTCCATTAAAAAGTTTGAGAACATTTTTGGAATATGTTGTTAGTCAAGGCCAAAATAGCCAAATAATTACAAAAATTTCAAAAATACCCTTAATATTTACAAAATTAAACTTAATTTAATTAAAACTTAAATTTACAAATATTCTTAAAAATGAAATCCAAATACCTATATAATTTGGTATTCTGATATAATTGTACTTTTTTAATTCAATAAGAATAATTTAAATTTTTTTATTATTTTCTATATTACAACAGTGTAAAAAACTAAATAATTTTTAAGAAAAAAGAAAATAAAAATAAACTAAGTATGGTATAACCATGAACTTAAATATCTATGTATCGGTGGATATATCAATAGATATATTGTATATTCACAGGTCTTAATATAAAAACAATAATTTATATATTTTCAACAATATTTCACACAAAATATCGCGATATTGGAAAATATTCACGATATTTAAGGAAATATTTTATGTCTCAAAATAATTTATAATGAAAAAAATGATATATCCAATATATTATCGAAATATTTGAAATATCAATGGATATATTGATTTTATATAAAGTGAAAAATTGGTAATTTTACAATTCGCATAAATAAAATTTTACAAAAGACTTAGCAAATCAATTATTATTTTTTATGATAATTTTTATATCATTCATCTTTAATAATAAAATGTACAAACTAAAAGATTTTGTTACTTTTACAATAATTCAAGTAAAAAATAATGCATGTGTAAGATAATTTAGATAAAGAAAATAGAAAACTAAAAGTTTTCGAAATATCAAACGAGTATATTTAATATCACAATTATATGTTATATTCTCCACATGTGAACAATAAGAATTTTACATATTTTTTTTGGTCATGCATAAAAACACATGAGTTATATTCTACATCTTTAGATAATTATGAAATAAAAAATTTTCAAGACAGTTGGTATTAATCTCACTCATCTAGTTATGAACTTATGATCCATCAAGTGCATATGTTATACGACATGATCATCAACAATCATATATGCATGATCAATAATATAGATTTCAAGTTACATATCATGAAAAAGTCTCAACAATTAAGTTTCATTTCCACCAATAGAACTTCTTAAAGATATTAGTCAGCTTAAATGTAAGATGCACATTGAATATTATGTTACATATTATCAAGAATGCATGAGTTGGGATGCTTATTGTGAATAGCTGACAAATTGCTATCATCCAACTTCAACAAGTGGAGTTGAACCATATAGAAATTCAATATGGCATTGAAAATTGTATCATATATTTATTATTGTTTAGGATAATATGAATGTTTGTATTATATATTTTAAATAATTATATATAAATTCAACTTTTTAATTAGGTAGAGGAATTTTTTATTAATTTGTATACTTTATACAAATTGATTTTTTTGCTCATTATATTAATAAAATAAATGTTCATAAAAAATTATTAGACTTATTTTTACTTATTTTAATTTTTTTCCAAATAACAGCTTTTCATCATTAATTTATTATACAATACATAATCAATAAATTGATGATATTTTATAATAATATAATTAATTTAGATTTATTTTAGTGTTATATAGTATTTTAAAAAAAAACAAAAAAAAAAAAATTTCAAAGTTTAATATAAATTTTCATAAAATTTTAAAAATTATATAGAAATTTTTTCAGTGTGGTGCGGATATATCCATAATTTTAAAACCTCAATACGATATACGATATTTAAATCCTTTATTCCTCTACGGCTCTACTATTGTCTTCAAATTTTTCTAGCAAAAGATTTAAAATTTTTGAGAAACAAAAACGCCGGCAAAAACCTGCGTTTTCATATTTTCAAGCACGCGCCCATTTTTAAGCGCCATCACTTTTTTATCAAACCAATCACATCCAACAACATCCCATCCAACGGCTATTATCTAAAACTCAACCCTTCGCACGGATCGCCATTTAATCCAACGGCCATCTGCACCACCTCTCCGCCTATAAAAAACAACCCAAATCCACAATTACAGAAACACAAGCTATCGAAATCGAAGAGAGGAAAAAGGAAAGAAAATG